>JASDQU010106036.1:254221-271575 GCA_032191745.1 Picea mariana
GTGGAGAAAATAAGAAGACAAATAAATCTCAAACAATATAGAGGGAAAAAATATCTCTACAAATCTAAGATGAAGAATATACGATTTTTCAGGCATTGCAAATGATGAATCCAATAGATTGAAAAGTGAGTGCACATAAAACACATCGGTGTTATGGATACTTTTATATAAAATAGAAATGAATACTTCACCTGTTTCTCGTAAGGATTGATAATAAAGAAACAGGTCCAATCAATACTCACAGTATATATATGGAAGTTTGTATCTCTGATGATTTCTTTATAATTTGGAATAGTGGTGGTTCTATTAAATTGTTACAGTTCTAACCCAAATATTAATCTTATAGAAAAAATACATGAATAAATGGTTGTGAAAATTTGAGAATCTTAACACAGAAAATAGAAAGTGAAAACATGGGTTTGTTTAAAATGATAAATGAATCCAATACATTACTCCTCGATATCTCAGAGAATCACAAATTCCCTATGGGATTCATACAAAAATGAATCCTACACCTACCATAAAATTCTTGGCTTTCCAAGCCTCCAATCCTCCCTTTGCAGTACTTTTGAATAGATATATATATATATATATAGAAGGATGACAACATAAATTGTTATTCGATCTTATTTTTTGGATTTTCAAATATGATGAAATCTTCGAATTCTAAAAATGGATCAATTGGATCAGATGATTCCTGGATTTATTGAACTGACCAGTTGGATATTTATAATTCTTCTAACTAGATGCCCCAAATCAAATCTATAACAGCTGTGAAAAACAATATTCGTTGGTTCAAACTTGATATTCCATTGTGACGATTGATCTCTCCTTGATCAATCCCATATTCGTAGGGGAATTTCCTTTACATGGTTTAATAAAGAAAAGGATATTTCCATGTATTTGAATATGGTTGAAAGGACTCCAAAACCTCGTCTGAAGTCTTACCTTTTAGAACTGGGGCCTAGGATTTATCGAATCGGTGCTACCTTGATGCACATAAAACTTCAATAATTATCCTCATGCTCGGTAATCCAACTTGATGTGGAACTGCTAACGTCATTTTGGTCCTATTAACACGTAGTAACCTCTCATTGTTCCCTGTTGTTATTGACATGGCAGAAGGATATGCCTCGTGTCACCCATATCTGATGTATTTCCTGTTTATTTGGAAAATTCCACATGTACATGTGGCAAGTGTTCATTGCTTTTGAAATATACTGTGTTGGAAAGATGACATGATGCCATGTGTTAATGCTAATGTATCATGACATCGAGACTTAAAGAAATTTCCAACATCAAAATCTCTCAAGGTTCGCAGTTCGGGGATGATGAGGACCTTCGATCTAACAATCTAATCTCCACCGTTAGATCTCCACATGATCTAGGAGGATCTAAAAGGGAAATAGTTCAATGTCCTCAAATATTAGAAAAAATAATGCCAATTCGAAGTGTTCATTGCAATATTTCCAACGGTGCAAACAAGACCTCAAACAAAGTTCGAACGAAGAAGTTATGGATGGTCAAAGTTCGGGTCAAATGATTCAAAGTCAACCTGCTCACATCAACATTTGTACAGATGACATTAGTAGCCAACTATGCATAGATGGAATTATCATGACATCATGTGGATGTCAACATGACACATGGAAACATGACAGGATGACATGTGGCATGTTGATTTGGATTTTTGGTGGCCACTTGGGCCAATTACTGAGTGCCACATGGAACCCCCAGGTGATGTCACATGGCACCACCAAGGGGCCACCACATGGGCCTGAGACAGATCCACACATGGAAGCCTCACATAATGACTAATGGAAGTTGACTCAGTAGATGAATGGATAGGGGGGAACCAATCCTAGGAAACCACATGGCCCAATCATAGGGAACCATGTGGTAGGCCCAGAATGCCCTATGTGGGCTACATATAAAAAAAAAAATTGAAAAACGGGGTCGACCCCATACTGGCCACCATGAAATCCAATGGTTGGATCGATAGACGACCGACCTCGGTGGAAAAAACTTACAAAATCCAGTGAATTGCAATGCACTTCTAGTGGAAAGGAATAAATGAGGCTCGACAATCATATTTTCATGCAGGAGTCCCATCCAAATTGGCACAAGTGTTAAAGTTATTAGTGGGAACACCAATTTTGGTGGCGTTTAAAATGGTTCTGGTAGTATGATAGATAGTTTCTACCATATATTTGTAATACGTTGTAACTTATGCCAAAAATGGGGATCCCGCGATTTTGACCTCAGGTCTCCCCAACCATAACCCACTATTATTAGCACTACACCAAGGTTGGAACTTAGTAAATATCACCAAGTAACTTTACTTAAATGACTTCTATCAATGAGAAACAAGATTCTGCACCTAGAAGTACAAAGGGAACATTTTCCAATGCAAACTACATGAGCAATAATTGAAGGTTATTGACATGCTTTACGAGGCGAAGAGCCCAAGAGGGCCTAGGATGAGCAGTGTCAGAATTTCATGATTTGGTAGTGATTTCTGCATGTTTTCTCATCATGAGTCCAACGATGATGTCTGTTTTTTCAAATGGGCAACAAATATGAAGGTCATTTTCAAACTTGAGGTATAATGATGTATTTATGCCAATTTTATTTTCGAGAATAATATAAAGCCTCTCCAATTTCATGTAGGTCCCGGAGACGTAGTCCATGTTGAATGAACTCCATTATCAAGCTATTGTGTTATTGTCTCATTTTTCTTCTTTTCCCCATATTTCTTCCTTCTTGAAGTAATGTTGCACATAAGCTTTGATTCATACTCTTAATGCAATTTATGTGATGTCATCAATGGAAAGATCTCAGATCATGTTGGTATCAGAGCAATTTTCTTTGACTTGAATTGTGAGTGTGAATGCTTACTAGGGTCAATGTCAAAGTACATGAAGGAAAACTTAAGACTTTTAACCTATATATTGGATGTGCAACTTGAGGAAGGAAAATGGATTATGAAGAGAGGCATGTCAAGGATGAGAAAAAATTTCACAAGATATTCTACCAGATGTCAAACATGGTAGAAAATTTATATGCAGATTGCCAGGAGAGAGTTGCAAAGAAGGATAAGAAGAAGAAGAAAGTCAAAGAAGAGGATAATGCTTCAGTGAACCATTGAATTGGAGGAGATCCTCCTGATCCTCCATCACCATCTTCAATTTCAAGCTCTTCTTTGTCTTCCTCTCATTCTCAACATTCTCAGCATTCTCACCATTCTAGTTTTCATCCAAGTACTTATAAAAAGCCATTATTGAAAGTAGATGTGAAATTTAATTTTCCCATGTTTAATGGAGAAGCTAATCCAAATAATCTTAATAATTGGATCAAACAAATAGAAGTTTATTTTCGTGTACATCAGATCGAAAATGAAGAGGCGAAGATCCAATTGGCTTCTCTTCTACTAGAAGGCACAACCCTTCTTTGGTAGGAGATAAAACTTCAGAAAGAAAGTAAGTGTAATGATAAACTCATTTATTCATGGTCTGAATTTACATCTGTGTTGAAAAGAAAATTTTATCCACTGGGTTATGTTCAAAAGGCCATGATGGAATGTAAAAATCGAAGATAGGTTAAAGGTCAAAATGTTCATAGTTTCATAGAATAATTTAGGAAACAAGCACTTGCATTAAACATTCCTTTACATTCTCATGAAGCTTTGATGGATTATATTGGTGCAATCCACAGTTACATTTGACATACATTGTTATTGTTTAAACCCACAAAATTAGATGAAGTGTGTGTGAAAAAAACCCACCTTGAAAGGATGGGAAAGAATGGAAAGGAAGACCACCCAAATAAATTTTCCAAGTTCAAGGACAACAAGTTCAAAGGAAAGTGAAAGGACAAGAAGGTAGTGACAACAAAGAAAGAGGAAGGAAATATCTCTTGCACACATTGCAATAAATATGGGCATGATGAAGATCATTGTTTGAAGGTACATCCAAATCTAAATCCAAAGTGATTCAGAGGGAAAGAAAAGTAGAAAATGATTGCAATAGTGCAACAAGCCTTGGTTTTTATTCAGGAGATGAGATGAGGATTATAGCCATGGGAGTACAAGGTAAAAGTTCATTTCATGCTAGTTCAAGTTCCACTAATGAATTTCATGATCATGAAAGAAGAAGAAGTGAATTATTTCATATTAGAGTTGTATCTAGACACATAGATTGGTACTCTAATTTATCTAGGTTCTCAATTGAATTTGATCTCAAAAACTATTGTTAAAATGTTGGTTCTAGAAACAAAATCTCTTCCTAAACCATACCCTCTTGGTTGGGTAACTGATAATGAAAAACTAAATGTTACCAAGCAGTGTAGGGTCATATTTTCTATTTCTTCAAGGTTCGTAGATGAGGTTGATTTAGATGTTTTTCCACTTGATATATGTTGCATAGTTTTTGGAAGCTCCTACCTTTATGATATGAATGCAATCTTCTTCAGAAATAAGAACATATAACATCTCACAAAATATCTAGTGGAATACATTGTAAGGGCTCACAATATGGAAAAAAACACAACTCTTGTTAGTGTAGGCTACATGAAAATACTCATAAACACTAATAAGAAATATGTTCGCATGGTTGTAAGAGAAAAAGATGCTGAGACATATGATGCTTTCAAGGGATGTGATCCATATCACAAAGATGAAATGTTTGATTTTATATATAACTATGATGAAATATTTTATAAATGAGGTGGATTTCTTCCCAATAGGGAGATTCAACATAAAATACATATTCAACAATATTTCCCTCTACCAAATGTGGGCATGTACAAAATTTCAGCTATGGAAATGGAAGAAATCAAGAAGCAGGTGCAGGACTTACTGGACCAAGGGGTCATCGGCCTATCTTGTCTCCTTGTGGTTTTGTGATCATGTTGGTAACAAAGTAGGATGAGAAATGGTTAATATGCATTGATTAAAATGATATCAACAAGATCACCATAAATAACCTCTACCCTTTACCTCAGATAGATGACTTTCTGGATCAACTGAAGAATGCAGTATACTTCATGAAGTTGGATTTAAGGAGAGGCTACCACCAAGTCAGAATTGTAGAAGGTGACACATGGAAGACATCCTTTAAAAAAAACATGGTATTTTTTAATTCTTGTGATGCCATTTGGGCTTTGTAGTGCTCCAACGACATTCATGTGAGTCATGAATGATATTTTTAGGCCTTTCCTTCATGATTTTGTGATTGTATACTTAGATGAAATTATTTTATTTAGTAGAACTTGGAGTGAACATGTAACACATGTAAAGAGAGTATTGGATTTCCTTAAAAAGGAAAACTTGTATGTAAATTTGTCAAAGTGTGACTTTGGAAAAACATCATTAGTTTACTCGGGTCATATTGTAGGAGGTGGTCAACTAAAGATAGACCCCTCCAAAGTTGAAGTCATTGTAAATTGGCTTAAGCCAACATAAGATATAGAGGTTAGGAGTTTCTTAGGAGCAGTTCAGTACTAAAGAAAGTTCATTGCAAACTTCTCCTACATTGCATCACCTTTACATGCCTTAACTAGTGTGAAACAAACCTTCTAGTGGGGAGGAAAACAACAAAATTCCTTTGACACAATGAAGAGAAAGATCAACACTGAAACAGTGCTAGCTCTACTTGATCTTCAACAACCATTTGAAATCAATACTAATTCTATTTCATGTGCCATGGGAGAAGTCCTGATGCAACAACGAAATCTCATTTGCTTTCATTCTGAAAATTTTTCTAAGGTTTTTTCTAACTATCCTACATATGACACAAAACTTTATGCATTGGTACAAAGCATGAAGAAATTGAAACACTACTTAATGGGAAAGGAAACAATCTTACACACTGATCACCAACCCTTCCAGTATCTATAGTCACATACCAAGATAAAATAGTGAAGACACTACAAGAAGATATGATTATTACAACAATTCCATTTAGTTATTAGATACAAGAAGGGTACAAGTAATAAAGTTGCGGACATGCTTTCTAGACCTCCTATTTCTACATCCATTATTTTGAAGAATGCTTCCTTAGATCATGATAGTTATATTGAACAATATAATAATTATGAATATTTCAAGGATGTATATGAGAGGCTAACCTGTGGTTTGTCGCTGAAGAATTTTTATGTGCAAGATAAACTACTCTATCATATGGGAAAGCTTTGTATTCCAGTCAATGAAAGAGTGCATGTAATAAGGGAAACACACATTTTCCTTGTATCTGTGAATTTTGGGGTATGTAAGACTATGGAACATTGGCATAGGTTTTTCTACTACCCTCGAATGAAAGAAATTGTAACCAAATATGTAAAGGGGTGTTTGTTGTGCTCAACTTTTAAGCCCACTAATAGAAAATTGGGATTGTACACACCACTTCTTGTTGCTTCTCATCCTTGGGAAAGTATTTCAATGGATTTTTTAGGGGGGTTTCCTTTTTGAAAAAGGGGTCATGACTACTTGTATGTAGTAGTGGATATGTTTAGAAATATGTGTGTCTTGATGCCATGTAAAAACTAGATCACTTCTGAGAAAACTACTCAACTTTACTTTCAGCATGTATGGGTCCACTTTGGACTTCCCACATCCATTATCTTGGATCGAGACACTCGATTTATTGGAGAGTTTTGAATAAGATTGTGGAGAATGATGGATACCAAGCTGAAGAGAAGTAACACTTTCCATCCACAGATCGATGGCCAAATAGAGGTTGTAAAGAGAACAATGGTTCATTTGGTTCTAGGCTACTTCAACAAACATACCAAATTGTGGGATGATCAAATATAGTATGTGAAACATGCATACAACCGATAATTTCACTCTTCCATGTAGAGTTCACCATTCGCAACATGTTTTGGGTATTTACCTAAGGCTCCCTTGGACTTGAATTTTGGAAAAAATTTCAACTCAAGTGAAAAAAGAGTTGAAGACAAAGCCTGAAAGTTAATTCAAAGGATCTAGCAGGTACATTAGGAAGTCCAAGAATAGTTGGAAAAGAGTTAGGAATAGTAAAACGCTCACCATGATAAGCATAAATTTGATCTTCACTTTCAAGTGGGAGATCAAGTGTGGCTCCACATCAGCAAGGATAGGTTGAAGGGAGAAGGAAAGAAGATCAAACCCATCAGATATGGAACCTTCATCATCTTGGAGAAAATTGACACAAATGTAGATATACTTAGTTGTAAACATAGTGAACTTGAAAATCTATGAGCCTCCAATGATCATGGATCAGCCAGAGAGTGTTTCAATATATTAAGTGGACGCGTTTTCTCCTGAGTACTTGAACGATATGAAGCAAGATATCATCCAAGATAGAAGGACAAGGAATTCATGTAGGGGTGATGTAGAATATCTTAGAGTGGGCCTTAAGGGAACACATCCAAGAAAATTACGTTGGTTCAAGAAAGAGAAAGTGAGGGAACAATTCCCTCACCCACCTATTTATTGAGGAGGGTTTTGGAGGCCCAAAAATATTCTCAATGGGGAGGAATGATCCAAGAGGATCTAAAAGGGAAAAAATTCAAAGTCCTAAAATATTATAAAAAGCATCACCAATTTGAGATTCTCATTGTAATATTTCCAACGGTGTAAATAACACCTCAAATCGAGTCCGAACAAAGAAGTTATGGATGGTCAAAGTTGTGGTCAACCTAGTCAAAGTCAACTTACATACATCAACATCTGTACAAATGAGGTCAACAACCAACTACAGAGGTGACATGAACATGATATCATGATGATGTCATTATGACACATGGAATCATGATAGGATAACATGTGGCATGGTGATTTGGGTTTTGGGTGGCCACTTGGGCCAATTGGCGAGTGCCACGTGGCACCCCCAAGTGATGCCACATGGAACCACCTAGGGGCTACCACATGGTCCTCAGTTAGACCAACACGTGGC
The DNA here is from genome assembly GCA_032191745.1 of Picea mariana. Lineage (NCBI taxonomy): Eukaryota > Viridiplantae > Streptophyta > Pinopsida > Pinales > Pinaceae > Picea > Picea mariana. The sequence continues at coordinate 262,156 of JASDQU010106036.1, forward strand.
AGCCTCAAATAATGACCAATGGTAGTTGACTTGGTGGATGACAGAACGAGGCACAACCTATCCTAGTGCACCAAGTGGCCCAATCATAGGGCAACACATTGCAACCCCAAAATTCCCAATGTAGGCTATGGATCAGAAATAAAAATTGAAAAATGGGGCCGACCCCAGATCAGTCGGTGCCAAATATGGTGGTCACACTGGACGACGACCAACCTCGGTAGAAACACCCCATACAATTTGGTGAATCCCAACACACTTTCAATGGAAAGGAATAAATGAGGCTTGACAACCATATTTTCATGCAGGAGTTCCATCCAACATGGTGCAGGTGTTAAATTTATCAGCGAAACACCAATTTTGGCGGAGGTTAAAACGTTTCTAGTAGTATGATATATGGTTGCTTCAATATATATGTAATACGTTGTAACTTATGCCAAAAATGGGGAGCCTGCAGATTTGACATTGGGTCTCCCCAAACATAACCCACTATTATTACCACTACACTAAGGTTGGAACTTCATAAATATAAACAAGAAACTTTACTTAAATTCCTTCTATTAATGAGAGATGAGATTTTGTGCCAAACAGTAAGATGGGTACATTTTCCAATGCAGGTATCAGAGCAATAATTGCAGGTTGTTGACACACTCTATGAGCTGAAGAACCCAAGAGGGTCTGGGATAAGAAGTATCATAATTTCATGATTTTACAATCATTTCTATACATTTTCTCACCACGAGTCCACCGATGATGTAATTGTTTTCATCTTGGCAACATGTATGATGTCCATTTTCATACTTGATGTATAATGATGTATTTATGCCAATTTTGTTGCTAAGAATAATATAAAGCCTCTCCATTTTGAACAAGGGCTYGAAGATGTAGTCCATGTTGAATGAACTCCATTATCAAGTTATTGTGTTATTGTCTCATTTCTCTTATTTTCTCCATATTTCTTCCTTATTTAAGTAATGTTGCACATAATCTTTGATTCATACTCTAAATGCAATTTATGTGATGTCATTGATGGAAAGATCCTGAATCACCACATATGGATGTGGTGACGTTATGCTGACATCATCTAAGGAGATGCATGCGATGATGTTATGCTAACATCATCAAAACACATGGTTTCTATGTACTGGTCCACAATGGAAATGAGGTGGTATAAGGACATGACACGTGTCACCCAATTTTAGCGTGTTGACATATGTCTTTGGAGGTTTCTAGTTGTACATGTGGCACTCATTGATTAGATACAACTAGAGTTGAGTTGGCATGATGACATATCTCAGCATCGAGATGTTGAGACTTAAATCCCTTCCAAACATCAAAATCTCCCGCAGTCTGCGGTCTGAAATAATAAAACCGTTGATTTGACAGTCTGATCTCCATCGTTGGATCTCCACAAATGGGTGTGGAAAACTCTCACAGTTCGGTGGTCCGACAGGACGTTAATGTTGATGTCATTATCTGGGTCTCTTGGATACATGGTGTCATTGTATTAGTGCATGATGGTGTTGAGGTGGTAGCTAACTCGTATATATAGTGGGTTCCACATACCCATGTGGCCGCTGCTAGTTGGTTTTGTCAATGCTTCGTTGGTAAGTTATGTGGCATCAAGACTTTAAATGAAATTTGTGAGACCCGTGAAAGGATAAATATTATCGATCTGGGCGCATGCAAGGATGAGGGATGTTGATTATTCTTATTATATTTTAATCTACAATTAACCTACACACAAATACATTATTAGTATAAAATACAATTATACTATTTATATTTAATTAAAACTTAATTGTAATATAAAACTAATACTACTATTATATTTCTAATTTAATAATACTCTAGATAAAATTAAAATTAATATAAATTATATAAAAGGTAAGACCTAATATATAAACAAAACTTAATACAAAATAAAATAAGAAAAAATAATCTAATCAAGTTAAAATCTATACCAAGCAAGAAAAATTAAGAAATAAGCCAATATAAGATGCAAAATGCCTAGTCTAATAAAAATTTTGAATTTTTATTTAGAATTTTAACCTATGTTACAACACCTTCTATAAGACTATCATTGCATTATCAAACCTTATGCTCATTTGAATGATGTTCTATATCACATTGTCAAACCATAGCATCACACTATCAAATTTGGGAATGTGCTCATTTGTCCCTAAAAGGCTTTAGGAATTGAGGTGCAACTCGACATAAAATAATAAATGGGACTTAGATCGATGAATCATTGATTGCATTGGACTTGAAAAAAAATTACAGCTAGGGGAACCACTCTCCCATAATTCCATTATCTGTAAAATATTTATTCAACGATATATAGAACTAGGGTTTTTCTTAGTAAGAGACAATACAATTTTTTCACCAAGGTATCAATTTTTGAAAACTCTATATCGATCCATTGTGGATATCATGATCAAAATCACCCTAAAAAAAACACATGCAGGAGCTTATGGAACTCAATTCTACTTCTTGATTTAGTTTTTATTCCCCTAGACCAAATTCTCCATGTGTCTCTGGATGAATTTAGGAAGCAAGTTGTGACTCAACATAAAACAATAACTAAGAATTGGATTGAAAAACCATAAATTGAATTGTACTTATGAAATCATATTAGAACTAGTTTCATCCCTCTCCAATGATTTCATTTCTCAAAAAAATATTTTATTCGACAATCTCCAGAACTAGGGTTTTGCTTAGTAAGAGACAATACAATTTTTTCACCAAGGGGTCGATTTTTGAAAACTTATGATTGAGAAATTGTATATATATTTCACATATACCTTGATCAAATTCACTTATAGGATCTTACAAAACTCAATTCTGCTGCTCAATTTGGTTTTTTCGCCCCTAGACCAAATTATGTATGTGTCCTTAATTTGCTTCAGGAAGTGAGTTGAAACTTGCCATAAAACAATAACCAAGAATCATATTGGTGAAAAATTAATTTTTTTGGAATAACGACATCAAATTATAGCTATGAGCACCTGTATCACATTATTTCATTGCTTTGAAAATGTTTGATTCAACAATCTCCAGAACTAGGGTTTTTCTCAATAAGAGACAATGCAATGTTTGCACTAAGGAGTTGATTTTAGAAAAAAATAGATTGGGAGTGTGGGGATAGCATTATAACATCAGCCTTGGCCAAACACACTTTTAGGATCTTATGAAACTCAATTATTCTACTCATTTTTCTTTTATCCCCCCCAGAATAAATTTTCCATGTGTCCCTAAATGGCTTCGGGAAGTGAGTTGCAACTCACCATAAAATAATAACTAAGACTCATATTGATGAACCATTGATTGCGTTGGAATTGTGACAACATATTACATTTAGGGAAACCCATCTCCCATAATTCTATTTTCTAGAAAAAAAATTATTCGACAATCTCTAGAACTAAGAGTTTTCTTAGTAAGAGATAATGCATTTTTTGCACTAAGGGGTTGATTTTTGAAAACTCTATATTGTGAAATTGTGTATAGTATGATTACATTATCCTTGGAAATACATATGTGTAGGATCTTAAATAATTCAATTCTATTTCTCAATTTGGTTTTTACCCCCCTAAACCCAATTCTCCATGTGTCCCTAAATGTCTTCAAGAAGTGAACAACTAACGATAAAAGAATAACCCGAACTCAGATAAATGAAATATAAATTTCATTGGACTCATGAAAATGTATTGTATATAGGGCCGCCCCTCTCTTATGATTTAACTTCTCATAAATATTTTACTCAACAATATTTGGAACTAGGGTTTTGCTTAGTAAGAGACAATCCAATTTTTGCACCAAGGGGTTGATTTTTGAAAACTCTAGATCAAGAAATTGTGGATATCATGTTCACAACATATTTGACCAAACAAATTTGTAGGATCTTACATAAATCAATTCTTATTCTTAGTTTGGTTTTTCTCCTTGTAGACCAAATCCTCCATGTGACCTTGAATGGCTCTAAGAAGCAAGTTGCAACTCACCATAAAATTAACCGAGACACGAATCAATGAATAGTCAAATGAGTTAGACTCATGAAATTAGATTATAGATAGGGGCACCCCTCTCCCATGATTCCATTTCCTAGAAAAAAAGTATTCGACGATCTCTAGAACTAAGGTTTTTCTTAGTAAGAGATAATGCAACTTTTGCACTAAAGAGTAATTTTTTTAAAGTTATGGATAGGGTGATTTTGGATAGCATCCTCACCTAAAAATTATCCAAACACACTATTATAATATTTCATAAATCAATTATACTAACAATTTTTATTTTATGCCCCAGACCAAATTTTCTATGTATTTATGAATGGCTTCAGGAAGCGAGTTGCAACTTGGCAAAAACAATAATTGGGACTTGAATAAATGAAATGTCAATTTTTTTGCACTCATGACATCAAATTATAGCTAGGGAAACCCTTGTCATGTGATTCCATTCCCTATAAAAAAATTTATTCTACGATCTCTAGAAATAAGGTTTTCCTCAGTGACAGACAATGCAATTTTTGTACTTAGGGGTTGATTTTTGAAAACTTAAGATCAGATGATTGTGGGTAGTTTGCTCACATCATTCTTGGAAAAAAACACTTGTAGGAGCTTACATAATTCAATTATTATACTTAGTTTGTATTTTATCCCCCTAGACCATATTCTCCATGTCGATTGTCGAGAATTAAAAAAATCATCCCACATTTCAATATTGAGAATGCTATTTTAAAGCTATTGAACTTGGCATGGGCATGTAATTTTTAGCCTCTTTTTCCAAACTTGAGATGACCATTTCTACCCCACTTGAAGTGAAATTGCATGAAATATTTTTTTAGATGATGTTTGAACAAAAAATAATAGAGTTACATGTCTTATTTCCAAGAGCTAAATGCATATGCATGGAAACTCACAATAATCAAAAGAAGTCATCTCTCATTCGTGATTGCATACAAAATTGAAAATTAATGCTTAAAATAAATGTGTATGGGAATATTAACTTGGATTCAATTTATTCATTGAGTATTTTAATAAAATTATGATGATATTCATGCAAGTCATATTATCAATATTTCTCTTATGTTTTTAAATTGCAACAATAGAAATATTAAGATCCTTGATCCATATGTAAATAAGATAAACTTGAAACATTGTTTTAAGGGATAATGGTAGATGAAAAAATGAAGAATGAGTTCTTACCCTTTGGTTTTATATAAAATTTTAATACACTTCTTCACATGGGTTACAATGCTAATTCATTCTACCTTTTTCATCCCTTAATGCCATGTCTTATTTTAACAATCATGTAATGGTTATAGTGGTCCACTGAAAAGTTTCTCTAGTGATATGTAGCCATGTACTCATGCAAAACCTTGTCCAACAAAAACAACCAAGGGTTGTTGCTCACCTCATATATTTTCCTACAGTTTAAGAACGTGTTGTCTGTAAGGGTCACCACCCTGGTTGGACTGTGAGTTATATTCAAAATCCATTGAAGAATTTATTGTGCCCACTCCTCCTTTACTCATAGGATTAACCATCCTTTCATTTCCATGAACACTCGTACCTATTTATAGATTATATGTTTTATTGCCTAGACTGTGCAATTTCTTTACTTGTGTGCAAAAAATAAATCTTTGTCATGAGGATTTTTTAAGAATGTTTATGTGCTATATCATTTTGAATAGTCCCTTCCACAATATTACTACCTTGAACATTTATATCCATTTATACATTTTGCATTGTGAATTTCAAAACCATTGTCTTGTAGGTTGGTAGTGGAATTTGGAAGAATTAATTGAAGGAAGTGTTGGGTACGTGAACCCACCTTGTGTATATTTTCATCACTCTCTATTCTTGTCATGTTAACTTGATTCCCATTTGTATTTCAACCTAAGAATATTTTTTTGGGAATTTTTTTGTATCCCAATGACTTGAGAATCCCCTCATGGTATTCATAGTATAAACAATATCATATCCCACCACATACTCATTTGAGAGGGAAGTTGAGGCTCTATACATGTTTTTTCCTACTTCTTACCATAGTTTTTCATTTGCATTGTTTATAAAAGAAGTTTGAGGACCCGAGGCTTATAGGAATAACCCTAACCCCTCATGTTATTTTTACCTAAGATTTTTAAATCCTATGGCATGTTTTAAATGGTTGGATACTCATACTATTTGGATTGTCAATATTCATGAGAATATTTTTTGGAAAGCCTTAGCTTTTTAACAAAAAAAGAAAATTTCACTCAGAAGTATATGTTTATTGCCACTGAAGCTTAACAAACCCGTTACTATCTGTGATAGCATTGAAAGACTTTGATCACCTTAGGAGTGTATATTTCCTGAGATTTTATTTTATGTGCACATCTCTTCTCATGATAGTGGTCGAGGGTTTGAATTTTGAAATCTAAATTCACATTTTGTTATATATTCCTTGGCTTCCATGAATAGTTACATTACCTCCCTTCACACTTAGTCCATCCCTCCTCTTTCTCCTTGTCTAATAACCACAACATATTTGAACAAGTTAATCATATTTTTTTTTTCATTTCTTGTAGTATTTCACATGTTGATATGTTTTGTATGGATGACTGTTGAATGAAGTGTGTTTTATGATTGAACGAAAAATGGATTATGAAGGAAACTATGGTCTAGTGGAGTCATAGGGAAAGGATACTCCTCTCTCCTAGATCCTAGATGAATTTGAAAAGAGTGTTGATTGGTTTTAAATTGTATCTAATAATGGGGTTATTGTTTTATTTTATAATATTGATGGATGGTTTGCATGAGAGAGGTCAATTCCTCCTGGTTATAAATAATTATACTATGTGTTATTTGGAAAACAATGATTTATATTGGATAATGATGTATATGTGGACTATGATGGTGGTAAAATGTTGCATGAATAATTTAACTTTAGTTATTTTTGTCCTAAGCTGTGACTATTCTTTAAGTCCTATTTACAATGTAGTGAACACTTTGAGTTATATTTGAGCCTTAGTGAAATTGTTAAATGGTCTGGTGCATTTTATTTTAGATTATTATATAATGATTATTCATGTGTATTAATGTCATTGTGTCAATACATCATTCTATTATTTTGAATGAAGTTCATATATTCATATTCTTTGGTTTGATTTGGTGTAAAACAAGGTCATTGAAGTAAGAGCCATTTTTTAATGTAATTAATAAAATCCATATGTATATCATTTTCTTAATTGGTGTAGAAGTAGGTCACTATAGAAATAAAGATCATGATCTTTGTGATTATGAAGCATCTGAATTGAGTTTGAATTCAATTGCACATGTAAATATCTCAGCATATATGCCTTAGTAATCATCATCATAATCATTCATTAACATCAAATAAACAAACACTTCAATAAACACATAATATTATCTAAAACTTAAACTATCAAAATTTCATAAAACATGTGCCATGAAATGTATATATATTCAAAATTGGCTCAACTATACATTTTTTACAAAATGACACATTGTGCCAAAGATACATAATGGCACCTCCTACCCAAGCAAGGAAGAATGGAATCTTCTGCCCTAGATAAAAAATGGCACCTCATGCCTAAAATGGCACATCATGGATGATATACATAAGAGGTCTCTCATTGATCATTTCCACCATCACCACTACCAAGTGAATCCCCAAAGACACTATTCCTCCTCTTACTCCAAGTAGAAACTCGAGGCTTCTTGTGTCTTGGAGTTTTTTGTCTTTTCAGAGACTAGAAAAGGAAACAACATTCTTATAAGTTTTTTTCCATAATGAATTAACACACTTACAAAAATGATACTTTATAATTTAAGCATAGAAAACTAAATGCAATTGAGAGTATAAGTCATGAAGGAATTTCCATCCTTCTTTATGCCTCCTTGCAAAAATTACAAGGATCAAAGCACATAATTTAATAAAAATGTTTAAAATCAATTCCACTCATGCTAGATAAAAAATTCATCAACAAATGATCTTACCATGGATAAATCATGAAATGAAAGAGATTGGATAGTATACATAGAACTTCAATGGAAAAGATTATCTAATACAACAATTTTTGTATACTCAATAGATGAAGCCAAAGTGAACGATACAAAGGGGGTTGAAGTATGGAAAAATGGTGTATCCATGGTAGATGAAAAAATAGGGACTATAGTATGGAAGACCATTGTATCCATAGTGGATGCAACAATGAGGGATACAATAGGGGTAATTGGTGCATAGAATATAGGTTCAACCATTATGGATGGATGGAATGGAAAATGTGGGGGGATGGGTGGTGATAAACCCCCATGGGTTGTAGGATGGGATGATGCATGCTTGCAGGGGGAATGGAATCCCAAGTGCTGGGGAAGGGTGCAAAAGGACCAAACTTGCCTTGTAACCTGGGACATATGGTGTGCCTATATGAGAAATGGGGAAAGGGGCTAGTGGTGACTAAATCAAGAATGAACCAACCTGCATACACATTTACAATATTTTTATTAGTACAAAAACATGAAATTTAACCAAAATAAGATAACAAATTTCACATTAAAATAATATTTAACTCCACTTATGATACCTGGGGTTGGGGTGATTTTTGAATCACAGATGGACATGGTTCATTTCTCTTTGAAATGGAAAACTATAGAAACATAAAATCATAACTGATTTCTCATAAATAAATTGGACATTTGCAAAATATCGAATTTATAAAGTCTACTAAGTTGAAGATTGTGGCATAGTTCATTTATCATAATTGTTTATTATGGTATGCCCAACCTCCTATGCAAATGTTAACAACTCCTAGCCCTATATGTTGTATATTCTTAGAAACTAAGCTTTTAGAAAATATAAAACTGGACAAACGCACTGAATGTTTGTCACGTGTGTTCATAAAACACTAAATTTTTTGTCATGAATCGTGTATCACTCAAATGTTATGACAAAAAATAGGTTACTTTTTCCTTATTGTGCTCTATTTAGATACTTTAAATGCACTACCTTCACAAATAGCAAGGGATCACCTTTATTTGTATTACATTCAAAAGGAATTTTATTTTACAATCTCCAATGAGACTTCTAACTATCAAATCAATCAAGACCATTTGTTTCAATGTGCTAAGGAATGATCGACATTAATGTCTCAAAAAAACCATTGATAATTTTTTGGTGGATAATTCATGATGGATCCTCTAAGAATTTCATTTTGTTGTCCTTATTTAGAACTCTATGTTATTCTTGAAATGCTTAGTGAGAAATTATTTTTTGTGACATTGTCTAGTTTCAGTAACATGTCAATTTGGGATTGTAATAGGAAATTGGGTTTCCCATTGTCTTAGTATTGATCAGTGATATATTTTATTGACCCATATACATGTACAATTTTAGGTGACAACTTTTCTTTGTTATTTTATGTAG
>JASDQU010106036.1:273745-298675 GCA_032191745.1 Picea mariana
GAAAAGATTATCTAATACAACAATTGTTGTATACTCAATAGATGAAGCCAAAGTGAACGATACAAAGGGGGTTGAAGTATGGAAAACTGGTGTATCCATGGTAGATGAAAAAATAGGGACTATAGTATGGAAGACCATTGTATCCATAGTGGATGCAACAATGAGGGATACAATAAGGGTAATTGGTGCATAGAATATAGGTTCAACCATTATGGATGGATGGAATGGAAAATGTGGGGGGATGGGTGGTGATAAACCCCCATGGGTTGTAGGATGGGATGATGCATGCTTGCAGGGGGAATGGAATCCCAAGTGTTGGGGAAGGGTGGAAAAGGACCAAACTTGCCTTGTAACCTGGGACATATGGTGTGCCTATATGAGAAATGGGGAAAGGGGCTAGTGGTGACTAAATCAAGAATGAACCAACCTGCATACACATTTACAATATTTTTATTAGTACAAAAACATGAAATTTAACCAAAATAAGATAACAAATTTCACATTAAAATAATATTTAACTCCACTTATGATACCTGGGGTTGGGGTGATTTTTGAATCACAGATGGACATGGTTCATTTCTCTTTGAAATGGAAAACTATAGAAACATAAAATCATAACTGATTTCTCATAAATAAATTGGACATTTGCAAAATATCGAATTTATAAAGTCTACTAAGTTGAAGATTGTGGCATAGTTCATTTATCATAATTGTTTATTATGGTATGCCCAACCTCCTATGCAAATGTTAACAACTCCTAGCCCTATATGTTGTATATTCTTAGAAACTAAGCTTTTAGAAAATATAAAACTGGACAAACGCACTGAATGTTTGTCACGTGTGTTCATAAAACACTAAATTTTTTGTCATGAATCGTGTATCACTCAAATGTTATGACAAAAAATAGGTTACTTTTTCCTTATTGTGCTCTATTTAGATACTTTAAATGCACTACCTTCACAAATAGCAAGGGATCACCTTTATTTGTATTACATTCAAAAGGAATTTTATTTTACAATCTCCAATGAGACTTCTAACTATCAAATCAATCAAGACCATTTGTTTCAATGTGCTAAGGAATGATCGACATTAATGTCTCAAAAAAACCATTGATAATTTTTTGGTGGATAATTCATGATGGATCCTCTAAGAATTTCATTTTGTTGTCCTTATTTAGAACTCTATGTTATTCTTGAAATGCTTAGTGAGAAATTATTTTTTGTGACATTGTCTAGTTTCAGTAACATGTCAATTTGGGATTGTAATAGGAAATTGGGTTTCCCATTGTCTTAGTATTGATCAGTGATATATTTTATTGACCCATATACATGTACAATTTTAGGTGACAACTTTTCTTTGTTATTTTATGTAGCTTAATAATTTAGACCATCAAACAATATAGATGATCTATTTTTTTTATAGTATGTCTTTGTTGGAAATATTGCTATCATTGATGTCAAAGACAAGGGCAGCCTACATATGTCCAAGATAAATATTAGAATCCTATAAATGTACAAGATTAATATTGCAATATGGAGAATGTTGAAAGTATTACTTTTGGATTTATGATGATCAATTCAGGTACCCCATATTTGAAGGCATTTTTACCCTACACACCTAGCTCAAATTGGAGCACAAGTTATATGGTTTAAAATATTATTATGATACCTTTCCAATGGCATATGGGATTCTCTATAACTTTATAGGAATGAGGAGATATGAATTTTTTTTTTCCGACAACCCTGCCAGAAAACTGAGGTTGGATCAACCAGTCTTTACAAGTCGACCCTGAAAGTGGGGAACAAATTACTATAAAACTAGAAAATATTTTTTCATTTGGAGTGAAACAAAGAGAGAGATCAAATCTGATGTGCATAGAAGTGATATAATGTGCACTAAAGGTGTTGGGGAGTCTTTTTGGTGTGCAAGAAAAATATAAGGGATTTTCTTGGGGTCTTTCTTGTTCTCAGGGTTCTCTATGAAGGACTGAAGGTATGTAATGCTATGATGTGCACTGTTTTGAGGTTGTGATATTGTTTTCATTGGATGTTGTTTTCATTGGATGTAGTTTTCATTGGATGTTTTTGTTAGAGGATGTTGTCGTTAGTGGATGTTGTTTTCAGTGATTACATTCTGAAATGATGTTATGAGGCTTGCTAGGGTTTGAAGGATTGTATTTGTAATGAAGAACGTAGGTGAAGTCATAAGTACTCTATGTATGAATATCAGATTGGTTTCTACACATATCTTATTGAGTTGGTGCTTAGTTGAGGATATTGGTGTTTCTAGTAGGTTGGTTCCTACACCTTGTTGAGTTAGTTCTTAGTTGAGGAGATTGGTGTTTTCAGTAGGTTGTTTCCTACATCTTTTTGATTTGGTGCTTAGTTAAGGAGATTGGTGCCTCTTGTAGGTTGGTTCCTAAAATAATTTATAAACATAAGTCTATGGTTTTCTCCCGATTGGGTTTCCATGTTCAATACTTTGCATTATGATTTGAGTTTATATGTGATTATTGTTTATCGACTAATGAATAATTGATGAATGGTTAAATAAATTTAAAATTATTGTATACCAATTCACCCACACTGTCAGTGTAATCATAATATTAGAAATCGGTATCAGAGTGGGTTCCTTCAGAAATATTTTAACCATTGGAAGGTAGATCTCAAGAACATACATGGCTAGTCAAGAAGGTTTATTCAAAAACAAGGGTCCATTGTTTGACGAAACAAACTATTCATTCTGGAGTGTAAGGATGTGAAGTTATCTAATGGATATTGGGTTTGATATTTTTCAATCATGTTGGATTACTAAGAAGGGGGGTGAATCATTAATGAGTATTTTATACCACTTATTAATCCTTTTAACCACAATGTATATTTCTTTAACTTATTCAACAATGTTCATCAATTCATCATTAATATGTTAATGCATCATATAACATTAACATCCATTAGTGCATAATAAATAATAATAGACACATCCACAAAATGCACAGTAAATCGGTATTTTATGTGGACACCCAATGTGGGAGAAAACCACATAATGGTTTTTTTATATGTCTTTAAGAATTACATTAAAGGAGGCACCAAATTCTAATTATCTAGCTCCAAATGGAAGGAGGCTCCGAACCCCCAGTTTCTCAGGATACAACTTGAGGGAAGCTCCAACTCCCTAATTATCTAGATACAACCAGAAGGAGGATACAACCCCCTATGTTCTCCGAATACAACCGGAAGGTGGCTACAACCAACTATCCTTTCCCTATCCTGCTGCCCTAAAATATAAGTGAAATGATGAAACCACTGCCACAATGTCACTGTGAGACATACCACTATAAACCTGTACCATTCTATTCCAACAACCTGTAACCAAACTATACCAATAGCCTCTAACCAATCATGTACCAGAAGTCATCTTGTACCAAAAAATAACAACATGCACATGACCTATATATGTTGCATATTGATGCAGAAGCATCGCCCACATCAAGTGAGCCAGCCCGGAAGCGGAAGACAGCTGGACAAGCCAGCGCAATTTCTTTTTGAATTTCACTTAGAAGTGGTTGTGTGACCTTAAATGTGTCATTTAAGATGAAGCACACTTTTATATTGTATTTGGACCTTGAGCGAATAGCTCTCATCCTTAGTAGATGGTCGAAATTTAATATAGTTAGTGCTGGTAGATAGGAATTTAATTCTAGATTTGATAGCTTTAGAGGGCAAGAGGGAAAACGGATATAGAAACACTCATTGTAACATTATTCTAGAGAATCCAGGAAGAGAAAAAGAGCATGCAAAGAATTGTATGAAGAACAACCATATCTATATATTTGAATTAATAGAAGAAAGCTTTGATTTGAATTCATGGTTTGTGTCGTTCCTCTGTGTATTGATGTTATGCTCATGAATGTTTGCTTCCTGTCATACATTTTTTTTTATATGTTGTGTATGTGATTTCATGGTTGAGTTGAAGTCTGAGAGGAAGAGTGAATGAGTTTCAATTGTTTCTCTAATTGAGCCAGAGGATTCCTGCAAGGAGTGCAGTCGAATTGTCCGCAAGGAGTGCATTGACAGAAGGGTTCAATTAGAGATAACTTTTTCTCTCACTTCCTCGAGAGTGTAGTTGGGCACGAAGGAGACATGCAAGGAGTGTGCAGGCTGGTTAAAGGTCTCAGGGTTGCGAACCTGAGGGAAGCGTAGACGACTACTGCTGCAGGTGTGCACAGAGTTGAAGAGCTTCGACACTTAGACGTCGTTGAAGATTTTTCCGCAAGGAGTGTGTGCAGGAGTTTCCTAAAAAGACTTAGAAGTCGTGGGAAAATATTAGGAGGGATAAGGCCTTTGAAATTTCCAAAGGATAGCGTAGAGGATCCGTGTCGCAAAGGTTGGCAAGAAGCGTCGTAAGTTACACACAGGTGGACGAGTCCCATGAAAACGTGCTTAGTTTATTTCACAGAAATAGCTAAGTGCAGAAAGGATAAACAGTCGGTCTTCTCTGAGGAGAATCTGCGAGTTTCCAAAAACTGTTAGATCAGGGTAAAGTTGTAGGGAAGATACGGTGTTACATTCCCCAAAGGTTTGAAGTTTAGAAAGACGGTGACATTGATCAGGATCACAAGGAGCATTGGTTCTACTCGTGGATCAGCATATCGGGAGTTCGCGAGTCGAGACTCCAATTCTTCGCAACGGAAGTCACAATACAGTGATACACGATATTCCGAAGGGTGAGTAAATAGCGTGGGCCATAGTTGGATTGGCAAGTGGAGAATAGGTGGCGTATCATATCGGGATCTCGCAGCGAGAAGTCTCGAAACTTGAACGTTAGGATTCGCAATCCTACGAAGTCTGAGATATCGACAGGAAGACGTGACCGTTAAAAAGTCAACTCGTGAGCGTATCGGAATTTCGGCGCATCGGGACTCGGGGGTTGGAAAAATGAGTGTTTGGTGTCATGAAGTAGCGAAGTCGCGATAGAGTCAAAGTCCCCATAAGGTGAGAGAAAGTCAGCATTGACTAACATATCGGGTCTCGGGGAGTCGAGAACCCAGAGATAGACAGTGAACTTGCGAAGCCGCGAGTCCCGATCCTCCGATAAGCCAAGGAAGGGGGATCGCGCGAAGTGAACTGTGGGTGTAGAATTCCCGATAGGGAATTAGAATAACCTTATTGTTCTTCGGGATGAGAAGAGGAATATCCTGTGAGGGCGGACGTGCTCCGAGGAGTGCGGCTGCGTTAGTTGTGGTATCAGAGCGGGAATATCTCTTTTCTTTTTGTAGCAGAGAAAGAGGATTTGCCATGCCACCGAGAAGGGAAAGACAGTCACCTGATCCAGAGGATAGGGAGGTGAGGAGAAGAGGAAGGCAGGTATTCAATCCAGAAATGGAGAGACAGATGAGAGATCTCCAAGAAAGACTCGAAGACATGGAGACATCTCAAAGACACACAACAGGTGCAGGGGATCTAAGTGATTTCGACAACAAAATTGAGGCTGAATGAGAGGAGGAGGTTGCAGCCGAGGATGCATCAACCGAGCATTTGATCAAAGCCATTTCCAGGATGGGTGTGAAGGCGAAAATGGACATTCCAGTCTATGAAGGAAATCTGGATGCCGAAGAGCTACTAGACTGGATTAGAGCTCTTGACACCTATTTCGATTACAAAGATATCGAAGAGGATAAGAAAGTCAAGCATGCTGTTACGCACTTGAAGGGACATGCAAAATTGTGGTGGGACAAGCTACAAGTTGACAGACACTGCAAAGGCAAGCAGAAGATCAAGAGCTGGGATCGAATGATTGCGAAGATGAAGGCAAAGTTCATCCCAAGAGACTACCAAATTACTCTGTTCAGGAGAATGCAGAACCTGAGACAGAAGCTGATGATAGTGAAAGAATACACTGAAGAATTCTATCGGCTGAACATCAGGGTAGGTCATCGGGAGAGGGATGATGAGAAGGTTGATAGATACCTGAATGGTCTGAGATACGACATTCTGGATGAATTGAGCATGGTTACCATCCGAACTGTGGAGGATGCTTATCAGATGGCTTTAAAAGCTGAGGAGAAGCTGAGCCGTAAGCAGGGTCAGCGAGGGCAAGGCAGAAGTTAGCCCAGAGGCAAGGCGATTGCCCAAGACAAATTTCAGAAGCCCAAAGAGGAATGGAAGAAACCTCAGGGTAAGTTTGAAAGAGTTGCAACCTCACAGAGAGGGCCATATGTTGAGCAGAGAGGACAACATACAGAGCAGAGCAGTTGATATGCTGATGGAAACACTTTTCCTCGTACCAGAGGAAGAGGAAGAGGCAGAGGTGGAGTAATCACATGTTTCACATGTGGGAAGAATGGGCACAAGTCATATGAGTGTCTAGAGAAAAAGAAGGACATCAGAGAAGCTCACATCACCGAAGCGCAAAGGCGAGATGTTGAGACCGAGGACGCAGAAGGCGGAAGATCGCTTATGATGTGAAAAGTCCTTTTGACACCTAAGAAGGAGGTGGAGGACTCAGCTCAAAGGACCAGACTGTTCAGAACAACTTGCAAGACCAAGGACAGGGTGTGCAAGGTCATCGTAGATAGTGGTAGCACGGATAATCTCATATCTACGGAGATGGTAGAAAAGATGGAGCTGGAGACGACTGATCATACAAGCCCATACAGAGTTTTGTGGCTACAGAAAGGACACTAGGTAACTGTTACTAAACAATGCTTGGTCGAATTCAAAATTGGAGGGCATAATGATAAGATCTTGTGTGATGTTATTCCCATGGATGTTTGTCATTTATTGTTGGGTAGACCATGGCAATATGACATAAATGTAATTCATGATGGGAGAATGAACACATATACCCTGGAGAAGAATGGGAGAACCCATATGTTACTTCCGATAAAGGATAAGGAGGTGAAGCCGGAGGTAAGCAACACAATACTTCTCATGAGTGGGAAGGAACTTCTTACAGAGGTTAAGAAGAAAGAAGATCCACAATTCTTTGTGGTCAGGAAACCGAGAATTGTTCTGACTAGCACCAGAGTGGATGATTTACCGAATGAAGTTCAGGAACTACTGGAGGAGTTCGCTGACATCATAGTGGACGAATTACCTCGTTCGTTGCCACCAATGAGGAGTGTAAGTCATCATATTGACCTCATACCAGGAGCTAGTTTGTTGAATAAAGCTGCGTATAGGTTGACGCCGCAGGAGAATGAAGAGGTTAAGCAGCAGGTCCAGGAGTTATTGGACAAGGGATTGGTCAGGAAAAGCTTGAGTCCATGTGCTATTCCGATAGTACTCAGTCTAAAGAAGTATGGAGGTTGGAGAATGTGTACCGACTCAAGAGCGATCAACAAGATAACCATTAGGTACAGGTTTCCACTGCCGAGAATAGATGATCTGATGGATTGACTGAGTGGGGAAAAATATTTTTCAAAGATAGATTTGAAGAGCGGATACCACCAGATTTGCATGAGGAAAGGCGATGAGTGGAAGACAGCCTTCAAAACAAACGAAGGTTTGTATGAATGGCTAGTCATGCCGTTTGGCTTGACAAATGCACCAAGTACCTTTATGAGGTTGATGAATGAAGTCCTGAGGGAGTTCATCGGGAAGTTTGTCATTGTGTATTTGGATGACATACTGATTTACAGTAAATCAGTGGCAGAATACTTACAACATTTGGCTACAGTGATGAAAAAGATACAGCAGGAGAAGTTGTTGATTGACATGAAGAAGTCCTCATTTATGAAGACAAAGCTCATTTACTTGGGTTTTGTTATTTCGGCTAATGAATTGAGGATGGATCCGGATAAAGTGGAAGTGATCAAGAATTGGCCATCACCAAGAAATATTTTTGAGGTGAGAAGTTTTCATGGTTTGGCTAGTTTCTACCAGAAATTCATCAGAAATTTCAGTGGAATTAGCACAGCAATGATGGATACAGTGAATAAGAGGCATAAGTCTTTTCGCTGGACAGCAGAGGGTGAAAAGAGATTCAATCCATTGAAGCGGAAAATCACAGAACAACTGGTTTTGGTGTTGCCGGATTTCCAGAAGACATTTCAGGTGAAATGTGATGCAAGAGGGTTTGCCATCGGGGCAGTCTTAAGTCAGGAAGATAGGCCGGTTGCATATTTCAGTGAGAAGCTGGATGAGGCGAAACTGAAATACTCCACATGTGATAAAGAATTCTATGCTATCATACAGGCGCTGAAGAAGTGGAGGCATTACTTGATCCCAAAGGAATTTGTATTGTACAGTGATAATCATGCATTGCAGTTTGTGACTCAACAGGAGAAGTTGAATCAGAAACATGTAAAATGGGTAGAGTATATGTAGAATTTCACATTTGTGATTAAGCATATTTCGAGTACTACTAACAAAGTGGCTGATGCTTTGAGCAGGAAATGTTTGCTGTTGCAGGAGTTCCGGATCAAAACATTGGGTTTTGATAATCTCAGGGACATGTACGTAGGAGATGCAGATTTTGAAAAAGCGTATGAAGCAGCTGAGAATCCAGTTCTCAGAGACAGAATCCCATGGATAGATTATATGATTCAGGAAGGATTGTTTTTCAGAGGCAATCAACTGTGTATTCCAAAATGCTCCATGAGGGAGAACTTGTTGAAGGAGAAACACAGTGGTGGATTGGCAGGACATTTTGGCCATGACAAGACATTCGTGAAGCTGAATGAGTCATATTTTTGGCCGGGGATGCGAGCAGATGTCAAGCGGTTTGTTGACAAATGTCGAGTTTGCCAGCATTCAAAGGGCAGGAAACATAATGCATGGTTTTATCAGCCATTGCCCATAACGGAGAGGCCGTGGGAGGCGATTAGCATGGATTTTGTATTAGGGTTGCTGAGAACACAAAGAGGGTTTGACTCTATCTTTGTGGTGATTGACAGATTTTCAAAGATGGCACACTTCATCCCATGCTAGAAGACCAGTGATGCGACTCACATCGCAAATTTGTTTTTCAAAGAGGTCATTTGACTTCATGGATTGCCAAAAAGCATAGTTTCAGACAGGGACACTAAATTCATAGGGAATTTTTGGAGGACCTTATGGAAAAAGATAGGGACTAACTTGATGTTTAGTTCTGCTTATCATCCACAGACGGATGGGCAAACATAGGTGGTAAACAGGAGTCTGGGAGACTTGCTGAGAAGCTTGGTGACTGAGCACCACAGCAGCTGGGACCACATATTGCCACAGGATGAGTTTGCATACAATGATTCTGTGAATCAGAGCACAGGAAGGAGTCCACTTCAGGTTGTATATGGGATGCAGCCGAGAATAGTTTCTGAACTACGAGATTTAGAGCAGACTGCTACTAGCAGTGCTAATGCAGAAGAAATCGCCGAAGCGATGAAAAAACTTCACAGCAGGGTGAAGCAGCGGTTGCAGAGTTCAAATCAGGAGTACAAGCGCAGAGCGGATCAGCATCGGAGATAACTTCAGTTTGAAGTTGGTGATCTAGTTTTTTCATATCTGAGAAAGGAAAGGTTCCCGAGGGGAACATACAACAAGCTCAAAATGAAGAAAATCGGGCCATGTAAGGTCTTGAGAAAATTCAGAGAAAATTCTATGAGATCGAGTTGCCGGATGACATCGGGATATCTACGATATTCAATATCACAGACTTATACCCATACAGAGTTGGAGAAGCAAACATTGGAGATGACCAGCCAGTGATCCAGTGGATGAAACAATTGCTAGTTGCAGAGAAGCCGCAGATGGAATGCATAATGGACAAGAGAGTGGGTAAGAATACCCGAAGGAAAGAATACTTCGAGTATCTGGTCAAATGGAAGAGCCACCCAGTAGAGGATGCAAGCTGGGAGAGAAAAGAAGTAATACAGAAGCATGGATAGACTGTGTAGGAGCTCATGGATAGGAGCCCATGAAATTTTTCAAAGTGAGGGAGTATGATGCAGGAGCATCACCCACATCAAGCGAGCCAGCGCGTAAGCGGAAGATAGCTGGACAAGCCAGTGAAATTTCTTTTTGAATTTCACTTAGAAGTGGTTGCATGACCTTAAATGTGTCATTTAAGATGAAGCGCACTTGTATATTGTATTTGGACCTTGAGCGGATAGCTCTCGTCCTTAGTAGATGGTCGGCATTTAATATAGTTAGTGTTGGTAGATAGGAATTTAATTCTAGATTTGATAGCTTTAGAGCGCAAGAGGGAAAACAGATATAGACACCCTCATTGTAACATTGTAACATTATTCTAGAGAATCCAGGAAGAGCAAAAGAGCATGCAGAGAATTGTATGAAGAACACCCATGTACAGATATTTGAATTAATAGAAGAAAGCTTTGATTCGAATTCATGGTTTTTGTCTTTCCTCTGTGTATTGATGTTACGCTCATGAATTTTTGCTTCCTATCATACATTTGTTTTTATATGTTGTGTATGTGATTTCATGGTTGAGTTGAAGTCTGAGAGGAAGAGTGAATGAGTTTCAATTGTTTCTCTAATTGAGCCAGATGATTCCTGCAAGGACTGCAGTCGAATTGTCCGCAAGGAGTGCGTTGACAGAAGGGTTCAATTAGAGATAAATTTTGTTCTCACTTCCTCGAGAGTGTAGTTGGGCACGAAGGAGTCGTGCAAGGAGTGCGCAGGCTGGTTAAAGGTCTCAGGGTTGCGAACCTGAGAGAAGTGTAGACGACTACTGTTGTAGGTGTGCGCAGAGTCGAAGAGCTTCAACACTTGGATGTCGTTGAAGATTTTTCCGCAAGGAGTGCATGCAGGAGTTTCCTAAAAAGACTTAGAAGTCGTGGAAAAAGCTTAGGAGGGATAAGGCCTTTGAATTTTCCAAAGGACAGTGTAGAGGAGTCATGTCGCAAAGGTTGGCAGGAAGCGTCGTAAGTTACATGCAGGTGTACGAGTCCCACGAAAACATGCTTAGTTTATTTCACAGAAATAGCTAAGTGCAGAAAGGATAAACGGTCGATCTTATCTGAGGAGAATCCGTGAGTTTTCGAGAACTATTAGATCAGGGTAAAGTTGTAGGGAAGATATGGTGTTACATGCCCCAAAGGTTTGAAGCTCAGAAAGACGGTGCCGTTTATCAGGATCACGAGGAGTGTTGGTTCTACTCGTGGATCGGCATATCGGGAGTTCGCGAGTCGAGACTCCATTTCTTCACAACGGAAGTCGCGATATAGTGATACGCGATATTCTGACGAGTGAGTAAATAGCGTGGGACACAGTTGGATTGGCGAGTGGAGAACAGGTGGCATATCATATCGGGATCTCACAGCGAGAAGTCTCGAAACTTGAATGTTAGGATTCGCGATCCCGTGAAGTCCGAGATCCCGACAGGAAGACGTGACCGTTAAAAATTCAACTCGTGAGCGTATCAGAATTTCTACGCATCGGGACTTGGGGGTTGGAAAACTGAGTGTTTGGTGTCGCGAAGTAGCGAAGTCGCGATAGAGTCGAAGTCCCGATAAGGTGAGAGAAAGTCAGCGTTGACTGACATATCGGGTCTTGGCGATTCGAGAACCCAAAGATAGACAGTGAACTGGCGAAGCCGCGAGTCCCGATCCTCCGATAAGTAAAGGAAGGGGGATCGCGCGAAGTGAACTGTGGGTGTAGAATTCCCGATAGGGAATTATAAGAACCTTAGTGTTCTTCGGGCCGAGAAGAGGAAGATCCTGTGAGGGCGGACGTGCTCTGAGGAGTGCGGCTGCGTTACATATCACGTATGTACGCACCCTGTCTATACTGCATCCTGTGTATGTACGTGGTATTTCTATACTTCAGCCTGCATAAACCTTCAGAAGGCTAGGGTTCTCACTTTCATGAAAGTCAGACCCTTTTTTTTCTTTGTCACATCAACCTGTAACCTGTCCCAACCTGTACCAATCAAACTATAATATCAACCATGTACACCAATCACTCACACAACTTGTATCATCAAAAGTGCATCAACTATCCAAATCACAATACCTCATAACCATTGGTGTTCCTCAGATTGATTCTAGGATCAAAGAATAATGTCAGGAATCATAAAATTAAATAAAAAAAATTATAGTTCTTTCTTCAACCTTCAGTTTTCTAAGATGCAACTTTGAGTGAAATTTATAATAATAAAATACAGAGGAAATATCTCTTTCTCTGAGTCGAAATTATAATTTTATGTGACATGGAAATGATTGAAAAAAATGTTAGAAAAATTAAAGGATCAATTATAGATAAATCTGACCTCATTCATAGTAGAAGAAAAGTAGGAGATGTATCCTCGACATATGATTAAGAATGTAGAAACTCACACATATTACAGGTCTTGTTTTTACTCAAAGTAAGAATAGAGGAAAAACTTTAGCTGAACGAATTTCCAATGCATTAAGATCACAATAGATGTATTACCAAGTTGTAATCATTCAATCTTAAAGAACCATATAAAGAATCTAATGTGAGAGAAAAATGTAAATACAGGGGAAACACATAACTAAATATAAATGAGACTTAGAATCTTTGTCTTCTCTTTATATTGATATTCAATAAGTACTCTCTTTTACATTCAAGGAGAAGAAGCTTTAAATAGATCTAAGATCTACCTATTTATACAAAAAAATTCTTAACTAGAAGTAGTTAGACATTCCATCTTTTCAAGTCTAAATATAGAATACAATCGAAATCTAACAACAAAATGTAAATTTTACTGAGATACGCTTGATATGCTAGCATTTCTTTTTCTCCTCTATTTTCTCGCAGGTGTGCTCATCATTTTCTACTCATTGAACTGATCACACATCTCCATTAATGCTACCACAAATCTAGAAGGTTGAATGTTTTCATTCAACTCAAATGAAAACATATTTTTATGCACTAGTGGTAGTTTCTCTTGAATCTTCCTGATTCCATGAGTTGTAACTTGGTTTTGTAACTTTGGTTTTACCAATAGCTCATTTATTTTTTTTAAATCAATATGATTTACATGTTGAATTGTATTATGTATACTCTCCTTGTTTTTCTTAGAATTTTCTTTATTCTTTTCTATCTCGGTCTTCCCAAGTGTATCGGAGATAACATCACCTTTAAATTCAACCAATGTTGACTCAACAACAGCAAGGTAATTGAGACAATCTCGCTTAACTTCTATGGACATATTATTTCTTTCTTCAAGGTTTTTCTCCCAAACCTTTAAAGCCATTTCCCCCTTCACTTGCTCATATTTTGAAAAAGGAGCGATACCAGGAAAGTTGACTTTTTGTCTCCAAACAATAAATTCCTGGAACTTGGATCTAGCTGCACAAGCTTCCTTTTATTTTTCATAAATATTCTTCAAAGAGGTGTTGAACCTTTGATAATATTTCTAGATAGCATCCATGGCTTGATATAGATCTAACTAATCAACTCCCAACCTTTCATTATCTCACATGCTTGCCTTTTGAATGCAGCATAGTCTATTTTTGTGTTTTCTAGTACAACTATTTAGGTCTGCAACTGCTCAATTAAATTGTTTTGTTGAAAAAGCATTGAGTTACTTGACAACATATTTTGGACACTCGCCTCAAGTTTCTCTTGTATCTTCTTCATTTTTTGTTGATAGCCTAATCTGATTTATTTGAAGTCAAAATTCATCCTACTCTCGAAGGTTATTTCTACCTGTTTCATCTCATTTTGTAAGTGCTCAACCTGAAGATATTTTTGTTGCATCTTCTTAGTAATATTATCCACTAACCATTGATTGGTAGTGGTGAAGTATCCTAATGAATATGCAACTTCTTTGGAAAATTCAGAATTTTTTTGTCCCTGTCCATCATACACTATTTTGTGTCTCTTAATGACCACTCCTTCCTTATATTGAGATTCTCTTCTTATGATGGATTTTCTTTTCTTGTTGAATAAAAAACTTGAAGGAGGCATATCCTCATGAAGAATAGGTGTGAGTTCATCTATATGAATAGATTCTAAAATGGGAGTTTCAAAACTTGTGGCTATGGGAGTCAGTGACAGAATAGTAGAAGTAAGTGCAGTGGACTTCTTTGGACTTGTGACACTTGGAACAACAAAAGTAGTAGTTGACGGTGAAAAAGAAAAATCATTTCCTTTCTTCATAAAGGCCTCAAAATATGATAACAACTCCTGATCCTTTTTATCTAGCATTGGTGTCTTTACATTTTTAATTAACTCTTCTAGATTCTTTGCCACTTCTTCAGCTTGGTCTGCAGTCGAGCTACCTTGTTGGGGATATATGGATGCTATTTCTTGTTATGATAAGGAAATCTTAGATTCTCCTTGTAAAATCTTCGGAAGGCTAATCCTTTTGTGTTTTTGAAAACTAAGAAAGCTAGATTGTTGATTTGGAAATAGATTTTGAACTTTGTTTTGAACTTCCTCGTAAGCTATGACTCCTTTGAAAAAATCATCATAATGGAAATATTCATGAATGTACCTCCTCATATTGAAATGAGCTAGATGATTCTCAACCACCTTATGAGGATAATGTCTTTTGAATTCAATGTCAACCAATTTTATGTCCTCCAAATTTGCTTCTTCGACCTTCATATGCCCGAAATCAAGTAATGTGAACATACCAACTTGTATAGGAAAGGTAGTCCATACTTTATTTTGTGCTACTCTCAATTTCTTAGTAATCCATCCTACCACTGTTTGATATGCCACTTCTCTCCATATCAATCTATTAGGCAAGAATTTTGGAAGGGCATGAGGAGAAATTGAACAACCAATTATTTTCATGTAAGAGAAATTCTCTTCAATGTACCAATCTGCAATTGCGCCCAAATTTCCTATAATAGGTTATGAAATTATGGGAGGAGGGTGTCCCAAAATGGACACATGAATGGGTATCACTATATTTAGACAGATTTTATAGAAGAAATCTTTGGATTTTTCCTCCCATAACTTTGAATGATCAAAATGTATGGATTCAGAACAAGCTGGGGTCCATCTCTAGTTCATGAGAGGAAATGGAGTAATACAGAATATTGCATCCATGACGCACACAGACATGTAAAAAGGAGCACATTTCCCCTAGAATTAAAATATTGGTACTTGACGACCTCCTTAGCTACGTTATCTGACAACATTTTTTCCCAGTTGAAAGTATAGCCTTCTGCAACTTCATGGCTTATAGATATCCATTTCACTATGAAATATGCATGGTTTTTCTTCCCAAATAACCAACAGAGCATCATGGAAATACATAAAAGGTGGGCATCTAAATATTTTGTGGAATATATTCCATGAGCATTAGTATTGAACTTGGATAGATTTCCCCACCAGGTTTTAATTATATCATGACCATTTCTACCATATTTAGTGCATTCCTTGCACTCAAAATCTAAAAGAAAAGATGAATTATAAGTGTATTTCAGTTCATAGGATAGTTTATACATTACTCGTAGGTATTATGGTCGAAAAGAGAAGACATAAGTCTTTTGGTGATTGGAGATACTTCGGGTTGGGATATCTACATGATCCAAGGCCCAACTTATCATGTCATTGTAAGGAATAATCTTTGGTCGGGCAACGATTTAGTGCAATTCTAATTGAGCCACCAATCTGAGCTTAGATGAGAATGTTTCTTCATCTTCTTTAGTGGAATCATGAGGGCATAGAAGAATTTCATGCTCCAAAATATCATACACCTACTTCCAAGACCTGATAGCATCTGTAATTAGAGAAGTAGTGTTTAAAAGAATACCCACGTTAGGTTTGGACTCCTCAACTGAGGATTCATGCTTCTTCCCTTATTTGTGTGGCGACATAATTCTTAGAAAACAAAATTAACCTTCCTGTGATAAAAAAATTTATAATCTTTCAATCACTAAAAATATCTGATTGCAAATGAAAGAATTATTTGAAGCTCGAAATGCTTTTATTCGTGAAAATAATAAAATCTAACAATCTTCGAATTGATCTACTGACAAAAAAATTATTCAATAAATCAATGGAATTTATTACCTCGTGTCAGGATATTTATCTAAATCTTTAAAACTTTAACCAACTATAATTGTAATTAATATTTGGTGGTTCGACATTCAAAGATTTTGAATGTAAACAACGAAAATCTTCCAAAGGCTGAATTCCAGGAGAATCTAATCACTAATTAATCATTTTATGTTTTAAATAATCATATTTTGAAATCTTTTTATCCTTAAGTACTTCGGGACTTCGACATTTGGGAATTTCTTATGTAGGATAATAGTGATCCCCCGAAGGATGAATTCATGAAGTGATTAACTAAAAGTAAATCACGATTAATTAAACTTATTTTGATGTTTTATTTTCTTTTTTAAACATTTTTTAAATCTTCTTGAAGTGTAAAGTCTCGAAGTAACCATTGGAATCTTACTCTTAACGATCACACAACTTTATGAATTTGAGAATATGAGAACCACTTGATCATATTAGCCAAAAAAATTTACAGATGATAATGTTAGGGCCTGTTAATAAATAACTAATATGGATTTATTCAAATTTGAAAGCAACTTTCCTAAATTGTTTGGTGATTTTTATTTTTAAAGGTAAACAATAAAATATTACAAAATTCAAGAAATTTTAAAATTCTAAGGCATTCTAACAACCATCATCAAGGCCAAGATGTTATTTTACTCATATATCAAGATATATATGCCACATAATCCATATACCATGTGTCAACAATACTACTAGAAAGTGCCTTTAAACATGTACCAAGCATGTACCAATCATAACAAGTGCCTCTAAACATGTACCAAGAATATCCCTCAATAGATCAGATCTGATAACATAGATCTCATACTCAATATCAAAATAATATCATTCAAACCATGTGCATATATGACTCTCGATTCATGTTCCATACATGTGCATACAATCATAATTATGTGTAATAAACCCCCACATGGACTAGACATCAAACCCTCACTGATATGCAGGCTCAAACTAACCAACAACTTCACCAACACATCACACTAAAAAAACCTCAACCATGTACATCAGCCATGCACATCAATACATGTACCTTATACCATACCATATGTCAACCATGAAATGTATCTCATATATTATATAAAACATCAAACCTGTACTATACCATGTACCATAAGATATGTTGAATAAGTAATACCAAAAGTGTATCTCAACTAGTAGCATCGCCACTAAGAGATGTCTCCTATGCATGTACTACCATATGCCAACTGTATATCTCAATAATGTATCAATGTCAATGGTAGACTATTAACACAACAACCATACACATTGTACCAATGTACCAACAATGTATCTCACCCAACATGTACCATATACCATGAAATGCCTCTATTCATGTGCCTCAAGAATGCTCGTCAATATAAAAAATATGTAGTCTCATAACAAAATATGAAAAGCCTGAAGTATATGCCAATACCACAAATATGTGCCTCTAAAAATGAGCCATAAAAACCATATACTAAGTACCAAGAGTGTGTCTCAAGCATTTAACAATCTTACCTCAACCATGTACCATCAAGGGCCTCCAAGACATACCTTAATCATGTGCTACATGATCCAAGATTCAAGACTCAAACAAATACATAAATTATATACCTTTACTCATGAGAACCTATAGAATGCTGACCTGGGAACTTGTTTCAAACTTCAGGAACCTGGTACTAACATCTACTCAAGTTTTTCATGAGTTTTTCAAATGTACGGTACCTCTTCATGTACAACCCGCGTATGTATGATACCTATTCTACTAGAATACCACATATGTATGTTACCTCTTCTACTATCATCCCATGTACACCTCAAAAACTAGGATTTTTTAAGTTCTACAACTCCAAAAGTTGTACTGTCAACCCTCCTTTACTACCTCAAAATTACGTAACTTCATGTATCGATGTGTACCTACAATAGACCTTTCATAAAATAGATATTCAATGATATTCAAATAGGTAGGGTTAGGTCCTAATGGGAGTTCCTTTCTCTCTTATTTATACTCTCCAAGTAGCTTCCTCAGGGGGGTTACCTTCTAACTAACTTTACCCAACTTCCTTCTTCTAGGGCTAACCCATGTCTAACCACTTGTCCACTTAAAACCACTTTATCCAAAAATAGTAATCTCTCCACTTCTAGTTTCAACTAACTTTATTATTTAATTAATTTCTTGTGCAACCACTTTGACATATCCATAAATAATAAACCCACGACTTCTTGTTGCAACAACTTTATTATTTAAATAATGTCTCCTTGCAACCACTTTGACTACTTTGTTATTTAAATAATTTATCTTTGCAACCACTTTACCATAATTAACAAACTCACAACTTATTGTTGCAACTAATTTATTTTTAATTATTTTCTTAATGAAACAACTTTACCCATGATTAAATCCTAGTTACCATCAATTTGACTAGTACACTTCTAGAAGCTTCTAGACTAATTAATTTCTTTGACCTTCTAGGGGATTCTAGATAACTCATGAGGGTTCTCCAACTTCACCGAGACATATCTCCTCAACCGTGAGGAACTACGTGACATACCACATATCAATAAAAATGGAATGACATGTACTATCCATCTAGAATAGTCTTACCTTAATATTCACTTATCTTCATGCCTTTATACCTAAAAACAACTATGGTGCCTTACCCATACCATTGTGCTACCAAAATTCACTACCAAACTTCTCCAAGGGTTGACATCAATCTTTAAGGGCTGAAATCAATCTAAAATATCACTCTCCAAGGGTTGACATCAATGGAAAACAACAATCCAAACGAATTTTTTTGAAAAATCAGTTGTGAATGGTTTTACATCCCCAATAGCTCCAACAACAGATGTGGTCAGGAAGAATCCTAGTGAACATAACGAAGAAGCCATGAATGCTATATTGAGTGGTCTATCAGAATGAGAATTTGTGAAGTGGTGCATTGTAAATCAAAAAAATATATTTGGGACAAGCTTCAAAACATTTATGAAGGTGATGACAAGGTGAAGGAAAACCTCCAAACTCATAGAAGATAGTTCGAGAGTTTGAAAATGGAAGAAGAAGAAAATGTTGCAAAATGTTTTCTTCGAGTGGATGAAATTGTCAACACCATCATACGACATGGTCAAGATATTGAAGAATCAAGGACTGTTCAAAAGGTGTTCATGTCTCTCCACTTAATATTTGATGCCAAGGTCTGTGCCATTTAATAAATTAAGGATATCGAGAAACTAATGATGGATGAGCTGCATGGGATTCTCACTGCATATGAGATGAGGACAAAAATATAAAATCCAATATAGACAGAAGAAAATTTCAAAGCATCAAAAAATACAAGATGAGACAAATTCTAGGATTGTTCGAACCATGAATCAAATATAGAAGAAACATAATTTGTGATAAAGATAAAATGAGGATTTGGCAAACACAAAGGTAAGATACCCTTCATATGTTTTATTTGTTGTAGAGTAGGTAATTCTACTGGTAAATGTCCATATGAAAAAAGTGAAGACAATGATGATGAGGAAAATAATGTTAAATAAGAAGATAACAATAGAAGCAAATCATATAGACAAAATAGAGGAAAATATATTAAGAAGACAATTTTTTACTCTAAAGAGAATAATAGCTAGTATGAAGAAAGTGATGCATATGTTTTTTATATTGAAAAAGAAGAATTCATCTTCATGGAAATGAGTACAAATTATATTGATAAAGAAAATGAGGGCAATAAGAAAGAAAAATCATAAGAATAAGAAGAAGACACTGACAAGGAAGTGAATCTTGAAGTAGAACTCATTAGTTCCTTAGAAGAAATAGATGGACTTAGAGAAAATAATAGAAATAAGAAAGAAAAATTGCAAAATATGAAAAGGATCATGACCTTGAAGAAACAAAGAATACAATTTTCATCCTAAAGACTCAACTAGAAGAGGAAAAAAGGATAGAAAATGTGGTGAGAAGATAGCTATAAGAAAAGGAAGAAAAGTGAAAGAAGCTATAAGTTGAAATACTTTCCTTAAGAAAAGAACTTGAGAAAACAACTGATAAATTGAACAGAAGCTTGCATATTGGAGTGAGTAATGAAATATTAGATAATATTCACAGTTTTCAAAGGTCACCATTCATCAAAACATAGCTTGGATATGACGAAAAACAAAAGACCCTTGAGGGAGATGCAAGCACTAAGGTCACAAATCCATCAGAAAAGGAAAATGAAGAAAATCCTAAAAGATATGAAAATATTCTCAAAGGCTCCATCAACAATGAAAGTAGCACCAGGAAAGGAAATGATGTCCAGTATAAATTTGATTCTACCCACAAGAATGAATTCATAAGATTTTTTCAACCAAGAATACCTTTCGCAAACCGATACCATTTTTTTTTTCTTTCAATAGCTTTGGTAATATATAAATAAATTCTGAAGCTTATGGATGAAGTGATCATGTGAGAGATATAAACATAGGTTCTGATAAAACCACAATGAATGATTTTGTGAGAAACAAAACTAGAAGTTCTCATGGGTTTGTTGATATAAACTACAATTCATTTTCTCCCCTACTTGATGACAATGTTCAATGTTATAAGTGCAATAACTATGGGAACATAGCACATGACTGTACAAGAAAAATAATAAAGAAGGAAGAATATGTTCTTTCCAAACATAAAGAAGAATACACAAAGGTGTGGAAACAAAAGAAATAAGAACAAAAGAAGGAAGAATCCATCTTGCACTTTATGCTCAAAATGAAGGGAACCAATGGTACATTGACAGTGGATTTTCAAAACACATGGCATGAGACTAAACCAAGTTTCTCACCTTGAAGGAAGAAAAAGGAGGGAGGGTTACTTTTGGATATAATGGATCTACAAGGATAGTTGGAAAAGGTACTATTAGTCTTGATAATGGAAAGACTAAGACACATAATACCCTGTACGTTGAAGGGTCAAAAAAAAATATTCTAAGTGTTAGTCAAATGTATGATCAAGGATAAAACCTCACACTTCATTCTAAAGGATGTGAGATAACGAAAGTAGCTTTGGGAAGAATAGTGGAAAATGTGAATAGAACATAAATTGATGTATACATATTTGATGAAGTCAAAGAAGAAAAGTGTTTTATGGAACAAAATATAGGAGTGATATCCATCTCATATCATCAGTAAAGGGAAGCACAAGATTAGTGGGGTAAACCTTTTGTCATTGATGTCAAAGGGCGAGAAGTCTTAGACAGAGCAAGAATTGCAAACACAAGAAGAGTTGTAGACAAGGGGAGTATCATAATTGACTAAGGGTTCCCATCAATGAAAAAGGGGGAGATTGTTGGAAATATTGTTTTCATTGATGTCTAAGGTAGGGGGAGCCTACAAATTTCCAATATAAATATTACAATCCTAGAGCTGTACAAGATAAATATTTCAAGATGGATATTTTTGAAAGTATCACTTTTGTATTTCTGATGATCAGTTTGGATAACACATTTTGAAGGAATTTTTACCCTGCATACCTAGCTTAAATTAGAGCACAAGTTATATGGTTGGAAATATTATTTTGGGACCTTTCCAATGATATATGGTATTTTCTCTAAATCCCTAAGAATGAGGAGATATGAAACCAATCAAGATATCAAGTCTGAGGTGTGTGTAAATGATCTAAGGTGCGCTAAAAGTGTTGGGGAGTCTTTTTGGTGTGCAAGAGAAGTCTATGAGATTTTATTGGGGTCTTTCTTGTTATCAAGGTGTGCTATGAAGGACTAGAACTCCATGATTCTGTTGTGTGCATTGTTTTAAAGTTGTTATGTTTCTGTCAATGGATGTTTTTATCAATGAGTGTTTCCATTAGTGGATGTTTTCATTAGTGAATACATTTTTGGAATGATGTTATGATATTTGCTATAGTTTAAAGGATGTTTTGTGTAATGAATCATGCAAGTGAAGTTAGAAGTACTCTATGTATGAAGACATTGGTTTTGTTTCTACACATATGTTATTGAGTTGGTGCTCAATTGAGAAGATTGGTGTCTCTAGTAGGTTGGTTACTAGATATTATTGAATTGGTGCTCAATTGAGGAGATTGGTTTCTCTAGTAGGTTGGTGCCTACATCTTATTGAGTTAGTGCTCGGTTAAGGATATTGGTGTCTGTAGTAGGTTTGTGCCTACAATATTTGTAACAGTAGTTTGATGGCCACAAACATTTATAAATATAATGTTATCGTTTTCGCCTAATTGGGTTTCCACATTAAACTCTATGCATTATGATTTGATCTTATATATGATTATTGTTTCTTAGCTAATGAATGCTTGATGAATGGTTACATAAAGTAAAAAGTATCATATACTAATTCACCCCCCCTTTTGGTATAAGCATGATATCAATAGTCTTCTAAATGATTGAAACATTAGGAAAAATATGCTATGAAATCTATTATCTTTGAACTATTATGGAGGTATTCCTTGTTGAAATCTAGGACACTATATGTAATATCCTCAAATTTTAGAATACTAAATTCTAAGTGAACTTTGAAATAATTTTTTGTTTTTGGAAAATTTGGATTTGTAAATTATTTTCCATTTATGGCAAATCCGAATTTGGAATTTTGATTGTTATA
The DNA here is from genome assembly GCA_032191745.1 of Picea mariana. Lineage (NCBI taxonomy): Eukaryota > Viridiplantae > Streptophyta > Pinopsida > Pinales > Pinaceae > Picea > Picea mariana. The sequence continues at coordinate 296,287 of JASDQU010106036.1, forward strand.
ATTAATTATTTGATGATTGTTGGGAAAATATTTGATTTTCCCAACTATCCTCTTTTATTTTGACACACGTGTAATAATGTTTTTTAATAAATTAAATGCTGGAAGACAAATGGAACAGCCAGGTTAAAAATAGTTGACCATGACTCCATGAGTGGGGAACAGGTTTGAGTTACCTCAAGGCTGATTTTTACAGGTTGCAGATGTGGAATTTGACCACTAGAAGCCCCTAAAAATCAGGGATTTGTAAAGCTATGAATTTCCCCAAGGCAGGAAGGAAAGACCTAGGCACAAGGATGCATATAAAAACAACATATGGAGGAGGCAGGACGTTTCTTAGTATGTTAGGGAAAAGAAACTATTTGATGTTATGAGAACTGTTAGTGTGAGGCAAAGGAATTTATGATCTGTGGATGGTGACTATATCTAAGGAGGATCATTTGGTTTTCCCTTATGGACTCATGGTCAGGCTAGGGGTTGAGCAGGACAAGTGAACTTGGCTTTTTTTTTCTCTGGCTAGGTGGAACGTGGTTGTTCCATTTGTATTCCCGCATCAAGTTTCAGATATGTATCTTGGCTTGCATTCCTTGTCAATGTTATGTTTATGATTATTATTTGTTAGGAATATGATGGTTGTGTGTACATAAGTAAAATCAATTCTTAAGGGACTATATGATCATGTTTTACTATGGCTTATTATAATTAAATGACACTGAATATATTATTGGAAATGTGATGGTGGTACACACACACACACACACATATATATCTATGTGTGTGTGTGTGTGTGTGTGCTCATACATAAAGAAATAGAAGAACTATTTTATGTTCCTATTGGCCATTAAATATGGTTCTACACACACATATATGTATGTGTGTGTGTGTGCTCATACATAAATAAATGGTAGAACTATTTGTTATGTTCCTATTGACCATTGGATTATATATATGTTGAATTGTTATTCAAATATGTACAAACACCGCAAAAAATAGATATAAGGAATAACAGTTCGAATACATTCTTTATTACCACAGAAATAATGTGATAAATTCAAATTACCTTGCAAAAGCAACCACTGTATTCAATCGATCATTGTTCAAATATTACAGTTGGAGTACCATAGACCAAAGACTCCACAACCTCTTGTATTGTAAACATAGTTCTAAGAAGTATACACATAATTTGTATATAATCGAAGTAATGCACACATAGATCAGAACTCGAATACCTTTCGAGGTAAGATGCTCCCTTCATCTGATTACATCGATTTGCACAACCTGCAAAAGAAGAAAAATGAGGGTTTTGTAAACTGTGCTAGCATTTTAATTCTATGGAAATCAAACAATAAGATTAAGCCAAGGAAAAAAATTATCTTGAGTCCCAATGAAACTAGATCACCTTTTGTTCCTTGTGTGACAATCTGTCCACGATCTAGGAGGACGAGGAGTGGACACAAAACTAACTAATGGGTACCCTCACAAAACAAAAAAGGGCCCATCATTAATTTCACATATATGTGCATAGAACTTCACTTATAAAACAGAGAAAGTGACAGTAAACAATTAGCATAAAAATAGACCGTGCATAGATTAATCAAATAGGAAGCACACATTAATAATTCTCCAAACCCTATGTAGAGGACCAATAAACAGAAGGAGTCAACTGTGGAAAATTCAGCGTTTAAACAGAGACTACCATTTAATTCTCTCGAAATCACACAGTGGAATTCTGGATTTGGGTAACGATTACAGTGAGGGAAGTATCAAATTAATAAGCATTCATAAGAGGCTCATAAGATGTGAACTATGTATATTCACAATAGATATTCAAAATCTAAACAACATTACAGAATGGTAAAATCTAAAGTTTGAGTGCATCGAAACATATAGTAAGAACCAAATCCGTAGGTTAAAATCTAATTGTTCCAAAACGTGTTCGAACCCTATGAATTTTGAATCAACAATTGATTAAACAAGGATACCCTCTCATTTTCTAGTGCAAAGTGGTCGACATAGGTAAGGCCTTTTCGTAAACAGATTAAATTCATAATTGTAGATCAAGCAAAGGATATTGCCAAGGTGGCCATGAGACAATCCACAATTCTTCCCGGAAGAGATTTTTTTTTACAGCTAGAGGGTACAAGAAAATGTGTTTTCAAATGAATCAAATCATGTCAATACTGCTATTTATATACACAAAAGGAAAATACAGAATTTCCCCACCGAGTGTTAATATTGTAAATTATGAATTTCGCCACATAGAGTGTAAATTATGAATTTCCCATAGAGGGTTAATATTTCCATATAATTATAAAAAGTGTAAATTACGGATTTCCCACAGAGGGTTAATATTGCCATATATATATATATATATATATATATATATATATAT
>JASDQU010106037.1:0-20681 GCA_032191745.1 Picea mariana
GTAGAGTCATCAAATAAAATATGAAAGTGGTTGTCATCCCAGAAATGACAACTATCCATATACCAATCATCACAATTTGCCTCAAAATCATACCAAGCATATATTTTTTGATTATATTCATCCCTGAGGCCCTCCATAAGAAATATCTCCTGCATGTTATTCAATGAATATTGAATACTATGAAAAATTTCATTGAGGCCATCTGTGAGGCTATCTGTGAGACTGACTGTGAGGCCATGTACAAATGCATCCAATCTGTCATCCAATGTGTGAAACAATTGGGATTTGAATGATTCAAGAATTTATTTCAAGGTTTAAGAGGAAATAGCCATATGAGCACCCTATGAAATCTTCGGTCCTGCAGCCGTCACGAAAAAACCCAAAAAATAGACCCAATAAGTTTCAACAAAAAATCACAGTTTTTTCTGGAAAAACCCTAAAAAGATGCCGAAGTTAAAATGCTCATAACTTCACTTCCCGAACTCCGTTTTGGCTGATTTTGTTTTTTAAATTGGGTGAAATTGTGAGAGGAACTCAGATCTATAATTTATTTGGGAAAATTTGGCCTCCAAATGATACAAAAAAAAACTTTATCGCCGTCGTCCACGAAAAAAATACTGAAAATTTGCAGATTTTAAAACTTCAATGTCTTGACTTATCGGACTCCGTTTCAGACGATTTGTTTTTTCAAATTCGGTGTTTTTTTGAGAGTAACTCAGATCTACAACCCTTTTCTGCAAATTTTGCACATAAATATACCGAAAAATTCGAGAATGTCGCGGCCCTCTTTTTTCTGCTCCGAAAAAAAAAATCTACAAAAATAAAAAATATTTGCCCACAATGTCTGCCCAAGGAAAGTGCTCTGATATCACTTGTTAAGAACCAAAGAATAAATAAAAAAGAACCACAACATATATAGAAGAACAATATAGAAAAACACATCTTTATTATATCAAACCCTTGAGGTAGGGCAACACCGTACAATGGATCCTATTATGGAAGGAATCCTCTCCTGTTCACTTGCCTCTTTGAGGGGGCATCCTCCTATTGAACTATCGTTCCAAATACAATACTTCTCTTCGTATCTCATTACATTGCTTGAACCCCTTTATATAGTGCTACCATCACCTAATAACATTCTAGAGGAGGAATCTTCTAGAAGTAGAACCTTCTAAGAAGTCCTCTTACATTTATTATATCTAATTACCCATTTATTATATCTAACTACCATAGTGAACCTTATTTAATAATATAGTGGACCTAGTCCACCTTACATTCAATGACCTCCACTATTATCACTATGGGCCCTCTGGGCCCCCCCACTACCTCTCTAGGTACCTTACATTGCTTTTGTATTCAGTATTGGGTTCTTAACAGAAGCTCTTGTCCTAGGATTAAGAGCCGCAAAGGAAATGAGAATTCAGGAAGTAGCAGTGTTCGGAGATGCAGAGTTGGTGGTCCAACAAATTAGAAATGCTTATCAGGCTAAGAATCCTCAACTCAGAAGCTACATAAATGAGGTATAGGACTTAATTGACAATTTCTTCTCAGCATTCAACATTTCTTTCATCCCAAGAGAGAAGAACACATTGGCAGATTCCTTGGTTGCATCAACAAGCAATTTCAAAGTGCCCATGCCGCCCAAATTCAGACATGGTGTAGAAGTAAAATACAGGCCCTCCATACCTAACAACGTCAAACATCGGAAGGTATTCAAGGATGATCTTGAGATCAAGAGATTCTTGGAGACTGTTGAATAATTTTCAGAGATGCATATTGACCAAGACTCGGTTTTTGAAGAAAATATTGATGGGGGTAATTTTCTGAATAATATTGCAGAGTGTAACATTGTGCAGCTACCCAACATTCATATTCCAAGGGGACTGGTTCCTTTGGAAAGGATTTTTGATAGAAATGATGTGTCATTAAAAGGGGAAATCTTGGAGGATGACGTTGATACTATTCAGTGCAACATTGGCACTAAGAGTGAGCCCAAGTTTGTCAAATTGTCAAGAATTTTGACAAAGGAGCAGAGGTTTGAATACGCTGGACTTTTGAGGGAATTTGCTGATGTTTTTGCCTGGACCTATGGAGATATCAAAACATATGACACTTCTGTCATTGAGCATAAAATCTCATTGAAAAGGGAAGCAAAACCATTCAGGCAGAAGCTAAGACAGATCAATCCTATGTTGTTTCCTATCATGGAGAGGGAAGTGAAGAGGTTGCTACAGGCCCAGATCATCGTACCACTGAGATATTCAGAGTGGGTGGCCAACTTGGTACCAGTAAGGAAAAAGAATGGAGAAATCAGACTCTGTGTAGACTTCAGAAACCTGAACAGGAGCTTACGAAAGGATAAATACCCCTTACCAAAGATGGAACATATACTGCAGAGGGTAACAGGAGCATTCAGGATGTCCATGATCAATGGTTTCTCTGGCTACAATCAAATCTCTGTTCTGCCTGAGGACAGGGAAAAGACAACATTTACCACTCCATGGGGCACATTCATGTATGCCAAAATACCTTTTGGATTGATGAATGCAGGGGCAACGTTTCAACGTGCCATGGACATAGATTTCATTGGGGAAAGGGATAAATTTGTGGTCATGTATCTAGATGACATAACAGTATTTTCAAAATCTGATAAAGAACACTGTTGTCATCTTAGGAAGGTTTTCCTGAAATGAAAGAGTTTTGGCATTTCATTAAATCCCAAGAAATCTCTATTCGCCATGCAGGAGGGAAAGTTACTAGGCCACATAGTACCAGCGGAAGGAGTTAGGATTGATCCTAGTAGAGTTGAGGCAATACATGCCTTATCAATCCCGAGGTCTAGGAAGGAGGTCCAATCTTTCCTTGGTAAGATTAATTTTTTGAGGAGGTTTGTTCCTAACTTCGCTGAGGAAGTAAAACTTATAACAACCATGTTAAGGAAAGGAAATGAAGTGAGGTGGACTTCTGAATCGTGAAATTCCTTTGAGCAAATAAAGAAGGCCCTGACTGAAGCCCCTGTGCTTATCATTCCCGATTAATCAAAGGATTTCCTTATTTTCTCCTTTGCCTCACCTGACATGGTGGTTGCTGTTTTATTACAGACAAACGAGGTTGGGCTAGAGCAACCTATTGCCTATTTCAGCCGAGCATTGAGGGATGCCGAAGTCAGGTATGACACTATGGAGAAGCAGGCCTATGCCCTGGTAAAGGCTCTCAAGGCATTTAGAAACTATGTCCTGTAGTAAAAAATCAGTGCCTATGTCCCCTCAGCTACTGTTAAAGACATTCTTATTTAGCCTGACATTGACGGGAGGAGGAGTAAGTGGATAGCCAATATTCTGGAATTTGACCTGGAAATAAAGCCTACCAAATTGATCAAAGGTCAAGGTTTAGCCAAGTTGTTGGATGAAGCCAATTGCCAAGCTTTGGGGGTAAGCTTCATCAACGAATGCTCAAGAATTCAACAGGGTTAGTTGTATGAAATAGACCCTCAAAGGGAGCCCCCATTGGCTCGATGTCCCTGGTATAAAGATGTCATATATTTTCTGCAAGAGTTGCGGCCTCCATATGGCCTGCAAAGAAACAAGGCAAAAGCTCTAAAGCTCAAAGTTGTTAGATACTACCTTATCGATCAAGTTTTATATTGGAAATACCCCCTGGGGTTGCTTTTGAAATGTGTAGATCTGCAAGAGGCTGACAGGATCATGGTTGAATTTCACGATAGCCTATGTGGAAGGCATCATTTCTGGAAAACCACATCCTATAAAATCCTCAGGGTTGGATACTACTGGCCCACCGTATTCACTGATGTCTGCAGAAGGGTCAAAGATTGCATCAAATGTCAAAGATTTGAAGGAAAACAACAACTCAAGTCTTTGCCGTTAAATCCTGTGGTTGTTTCAGGACCTTTCCAGGAATGGAGCCTAGATTTCATTGGAGAAATTTACCCCACTTTCAGTGGGTAGCATAGATGAATCCTGACTGCTACAGATTTCTTTACCAAGTGAATTAAAGCTATCCTCGCCAGAAGTGCTTCCCACAAGGTAATCGTTGGATTCATGGAAGACCTCATCACAAGATTCCGCTGCCCAAGTAAGATTGTCACTGATAACATATCCTCTTTTAGGGCTGAGCCGTTATCCAAGTTCTGTGAGAAATTTGGGATCAAACTGATTCACTCCACCCCATACTATCCCTAGGGCAATGGCTTAGTAGAGTCCTCCAACAAAATCCTGATAAGGATCATCAAAATATTGTTGGAAGACAACAAGAAGGCATGGAATTCAAGATTGAAATTTTCTCTATGGGCCGATAGAGTGACCACAAAGAGATCAATAGGCATCTCCCCTTTCCAATTAGTCTATGGAACAGAGGCTGTTTTTCCTTCTCATTTAGCCATTCTTGTAGCAAAATTCCTCTAGGATCATCGAGAGGAACCTGATGACATAATCATAAGAATGCATCAGCTAGTGGAAGTCCAGCAGGCCAGGGATCAGGTAATGGGTAGAATTCAGGACCATCAGCAAAGGATCAAGCAAGTTTTTGATAAGAAGGTCAAGAAGGAAGAGTTTTAGATAGGAGAGCTGGCACTGACATGGGATGCTCCTAAACAAGATAAAGGCAAGCATGGAAAATTCGAAGCCTTGTGGATCGGGCCTCTTAAATTATCTGAAGTATTCTCGAATAATACCTACAGGTTACAGGATTTGAAGGATCAAGAATCTTTCAATGGCCCTGTGAATGGGAATTTCCTAAAAATATTTTTCTCTTGAGCCACACATGGCTCTTTCGCGGTTGTAAATATTGCTTTTCTTTTCGTCTTTAAGTTTTAAATAAATGACCCCATAACCCAACAACAAGGCACTGTAACTGCAAAATGAGTCCTTAAAGCATCACAGGGATGACTCTATCCCTTGTGGAGCCTAATGTTAGTAACAATTCTTGTCCTGGGCACAAGAGTATTCAGGTCTGCAACTTGCACGAGAAGCGCCCAAGTGCAGCACGAAAAAATCTCATCTCAGGCTTCCAAGAAAGTAAGTGGGAGAAATTATATTGTCGATGGTCCAGATTCATCCATATGAGTAGATCGAAGGTCGATGGGAAATCACGGTTAGCGGAGTTGCGCCAAGATTAGCGCAATGGACAATGCCCATATTGCATGCAGGAAAGGATAGTAGCAGTCCGTCCAAAGGACGCGTGGTGCGAGATCTAGTCACGACGGTATTTCATCATTCAGGAGTTCAAAGGGTGAGAGTTCCATGTCATTCTACCTCTCGAAGCCCCGAACCCCAAAGTGCCGATAGTGCCCAAAGTCAGGCCTGTAGTATCATGGAGCAGTCTCAACCGTCCATCCAAAGGGGACACCTGGCGCACAATTAGCCTCATTGCCTTTTTTCCCATCACGACTTCAAAGCACAAGGGGTAGCTCCTTCATATCCCTGAGACGCGAAGTGCCAAGAGCATCCAGGACTAGGGCTCACAGTATCGTCGAGTGAGTTCAGGACTGTCAGATCTGAGAGGGATGTGTGGTGCCCAATTAAGTGATCTCGACGTTTCGCTCATCGCGACTGTGATAAGTAAGGATCAACTCCTTCCTATTCACGAACGCCGAAATCAACTTTGAAAATAAACGCAGGGTCACAGCCTGTGGTCACTTGGGAAATAAAAAGAGCTGTGGAAAAGGGGCTAAAGGCATCGATTTTAGTCGCAGAAGGGATCATCACGATCTCCAGGTGCCATCTGATTCGATCCCAATCTTGGTTCTCGCTTGGAGTAAATGAAAGTGAGAGGGGGTAGTTGAAACCTCTCCTCACTCATTAAGTGTAAGGTATGGAGGATTTGGCAAGCTGTCTACCCGAGAGGGTCCTGTGTACCGATTTTTTCCAAAGAAGCATGTCGAGTCCCCGGCTAGCCAGAAAGGTCTGCACACACTAACTTGGCACTTAATGGCTCAACTACTCCCCTTGCAGGAGCCATTTACAGTTAAGGTGGCATCTGATGAAGAATATCCATCCAAGTTTGACTGAAGGGACACCACACTTTGGATGACTGAGCACGCCTCTGTTAGGCAAATTTTTCTGAGTATATAGACTCAGTCTTTGTATTTTGTAAAGGATCGATGGTTGAGAAAGGCTCCGGGTTGTAAAACTTTAATGAAGCACTGTTATTCTAGTTATGCATGGACTTTTGAGACTTATTGCCTTATGAATGTCAGTTTCTTTCATGTCTTTGTTTACACTTTGTTAGAGCAGCTCGAATTGGAGGATCCAGTCGAGTTGTAACTATTATAGGATGATGTAGGTTGGATAACTGTAACAGTAGAAGGGCATCCAAAACAACATTCCTATAAGCTCTAAGCCTCAGATGTTTTGCTGCATACTCACCTTTAATTTGTTTGATAAGTAATTCAGAATCGCTTCTTACCATGATTTGTTTGGAACCAACCTTCTTTAGTAGTTTTACACCGAGCATAAAATCTTAGTACTCGGCTATGTTGTTAGTGCATTGAAAATTCAGTTTGTAAGAATGGTTCTCCGAATACCTAGATTTATGATTATGCAACCAGAATCCTGCTCCAGCTCCCTCTTTGCTTACAGCTCCCTCTTCCCCTTTGCCTCAGTGATTTCTTGGGCTTTGTTCGAGTCAAATGTATCTTCTTCTAGTTGAGAAATTTATTTTTCCATATCGCCGTCATTATACAGGATGAAGGAATCTAGATCAGAGTGTGTAGAGTACAGAGAATAGTTATGTGGTTTTTCTTGGCTGCTGACCATATATTTCATCAACATCTCTCTATACAGTCTTCTCTGTTGTCTAAATACTGGGATGGTGGCATATGACATATCCAACTGCAACGTGCCCTTCAACTTGGCCGCCCAAGACCTGGATAACAACATGCCATATTTTGGGAGAATGTCCACGACCACAACATCCATAACCATGCTTTTTGCTGGAATCTAAACTAGGGTGATGCATAAGTCTTTGATTAACCTGATGCATATAACTTTGATGGAGTCAAAAGAGTGCAAATCCTTGTAGGGCATGGTGACCTCGAGTCCCAGTTTTTCCATCACTGCTTTAGGCATCAGGTTGTGGGAAGCACCTGAATCTAACATAGCATTGTGCAGAATCAGGTCGTGCATATTAACGCTTATGTAAAAAGGAGCGACAACACCAGTGTCAGTCTGACCATCAACTTTAGAGCCAAACATGAGTTCAGGTTGATTATCGGTAATATTTACCGTGTCCGAATGATTCGCGGATCTGACAGTTAAGGACTTCGTGCCTATATTAGGCTCAATGCTCAGTGCTTTGATCACCTGCAATCTGTAAGTGTCCTTACTCATCAAATCAAAATTGGGAATAGGGATCTTCACTTTGGCTAATTCCCCTTCAAGGCTAAAAGGAATAGGTGCTCTGCTTTGGCTCAACAATTCTGGTCTGTCCACCAAAGTTTTTTGGGCAAAAATACTTGGTCGATTGGTTGATGAAACCTCAGTCTGCGTTGATATTTTTAAAATGGTAGGATTTCTTTTTTCTGGAGGTTCAACATTACCTTTCTTAGGGATCTTCTTGGTAGAAGGCTCAGAGGTTTTCTTGGTTTTGACTGTTTTCTTTGTTTCGGTTACCTTTTTGGGGGAATTTTCATCTGTCTTTTTTCTTCGCAGATTGTACTGTCTGTGTACCTCCAAAATGGCATTTTCAAATTCCTGTTGATCTATCTCCTCGGCTTCGTCACTTAACTCTGTTTGAGAAAGAAGAAAAAGTTATTTCTCTTCATGAGTAAGAAATATGGCTTTGTTGTCATGAATGCTCATGAGGTTTATATGTGTGTCATCTAATTCTTCAATTGTTTCTTCACCTTCATCGGAGTAATTTTCCTGTAGGGGTGGTCTGATCTGTTTATCATGACCTCTCTGTTCTCTTTGATCCCTAAGATCTCTTGGCCTGATTTGAGGGGGATTTCTTCTGAAGTTAGGATTCTGAATTTGTGGAGCCGGTGGGTTTTCTCTAGGAGGATTTCTTTCAGCTATAGTAAGTATTTACATCATCCTTTCCATTGCTCTAGCTAAGGAATCAAATTTTGTGTCAGAATGGGATGTGGAAGGTTCTTGTTTAATCGCGACTCTCCTCTCTGTTAGTAACAATTCTTGTCCTGGGCACAAGACTATTCAGGTCTGCAAGTTTCACGAGAAGTGCCCAAGCGCAACACAAAAAAATATCGTCTCAGGCTTCCAAGCAAGTAAATGGGCAGAATTATATTGTCGATGGTCCAGATTCATCATTAGGAGCAGATCGACGGTCGATGGGAAATCATGGTTAGCGGAGTTGCACCAATATTAGCGCGATGGACAGCACCCATATTGCATGCAGGAAAGGATAGCAACCATTCGTCCAAAGGACGCATGGCACGAGATCTAGTCACGGCAGCATTTCAGCATTCGGGAGTTCAAAGGGTGAGGGTTCCATGTCATTCTACCTCTCGAAGCTCCGAACCCTGAAGCGCCAAAAGCACTCAAAGTCGGGCCCATAGTATCATGGAGCAGTCTCAGCCGTCCATCCAAAGGGGACACCTGGTGCGTGATTAGGCTCATCTTCTTTTCACCCATATCAACTTCAAAGCACAAGGGGAAGCTCCTTCATATACCCGAGACATGAAGTGCCAAGAGGGTCCAGGAATGGGGCTCATAGTATCGCCGAGTGAGTTCAGGACCGTCAAATCTGAGAGGGACGCATTGCACCCAATTAAGCCATCTCGGTGTTTCACTCATCGCGACTGTGATAAGCAAGGATTAGCTCCTTCCTATTCATGAACGCCGAAAGCACCTTTGAAAATAAACGTAGGGTCACCGCCCGTGGTCACTTGGGAAATAAAAAGAGCTATGCAAAAGGGGACAAAGGCATCGATTCTAGTCGCAGAAGGGATCATCGCGATCTCTAGGTGCCATATGATTCGATCCCAATGTTGGTTCTCTCTTGGAGTAAATGAAAGTGAGAGGGGGTAGTTGAAACCTCTCCTCACTCATTAAGTGTAAGGTATGGAGGATCTGGCAAGCTGTCTACCTGAGAGGGTCCTGTGTACCGATTTTTTCCAAAGAATCCATGCCAAGTCCTCGACTAGCCAGAAAGGTCTGCACATGCTAACTCGACACTTAATGGCTCAGCTACTCCCCTTGCAGGAGCCATGCGCAGTTAAGGTGGCGTCTGACGAAGAATATCTATCCGAGTTTGACCGAAGGGACACCACGCTTTGGATGACTGAGCATGCCTCTGTTAGGCGAATTTTTCTGAGTATATAGACCCAGTCTTTGTATTTTGTAAAGGATTGATGGTTGAGTAAGGCTCTGGGTTGTAAAACTTTAATGAAGCATTGTTATTCTGGTTATGCATGGACTTTTGAGACTTCTTTCCTTATGAATGTCAGTTTCTTTGATGTCTTTATTTACACTGTGTTAGAGCAGCTCGGAATTGGAGGATCCAGTCGAGTTGTAACTTTTATAGGATGATGTAGGTTGGATCACTGTAACAGTTGCATTGTTTCTAATTGGTCCCTGTGATTTTCTTAGCATTGAATGACTTGGAATTGGAGGATCCAATCAAGTCCCCCTTTCAATTTCTTGAAGCCCTGAACCAAGAGGATCTTGCATTCAGAGTTTTTCTTCTACAAATTGCTGAAAGGCCTATTTCCTGAGGTAGTATGCTCACTCCTATCACGAAGTCTTCAACCTGCTCATCTTTAAATCAACTCACTGACTGAATTTAGATCAAGACCTCCTTTGTTCCTTACATACCAGACTCAGTTCCTGAGTTAGAGTGATATATTCCTGAGTCTCTACCCATTTGATCACCCATTAAATCTATCGTGACATAAAACTGATGGGCGTTGGGCTCTACTCCTGCAAGCAATCCAGGAGTGACTTATGACGCTAACACTCTCCATCCTCTACCATTCCCTTCTAGCTAACAGGTTGGCCTCCACACTTATTGCATTTTTCTGCATGTCCTCCAGAGTGGTAGAGTTTCTTTCCCTTAACTGGTATGACATATCAGCGTCGAAACCGTCATGGAATTTTATCAACACCAAACCTTGTGGAGGTTTGATATCGGCTGGAATTGCATTGTATAGATTGTTGAAGTGGGTGCAGTAGTCCTGTACTGTCTCTCCTTGATTCCTTCTGATGTTTTCATATTCTGAAAAGATCTAGAGAGGATTTTTCTTTGCCTCCCATCTGTCCAGAAAAATTCTTTGAAACACTGCAAGGTCGACCACTGACGCAACACGTAAGCCTTTGTACCATTTCTTAACGTCCCCAGTCAGACTCTGCACAAATAGTCTCATTTGAACGTCAGCTTCATCCACTTCCTGCAAGTCAAAATAGTCATTCATTTTATCAACGTGTTGTTGTGCGTTCAAGGGCCAAGTACCATTGAACTGTGAAATCCTTGTTTGATAGTCCTGGGGCATGGCATGTAAAGGTGCGGCCAACACCAAGGGAGCATATCTGGCTGCCATGATAGGTTGAGGAGGTGGGACAACAACTTGGATGATAGTTGGGGCGATGAAAGAAGATGAGGAGGATGAAGGACTAGCATGCACAGAGTGAGCGATCTGAGGTTTTACAGAGGCTGCAACGATAGATATGGAAGAAAGTTCGACTGACTGCTGGAAATGGGCTTGGTGTACAACTCGATCAATATTTGATACCAAAATTTCTAGCTTGTCAAATTCTCCAGGGAATCTTTTACCAGAATCTGCCCTGGGAGATAGTAATTCAGGGGTCCGAGGTTGCAAGATGGTTCGATCTAAAATGATTTTAGTCACAAAGCTATCAGATTTCATTCTAAACATGCTTTGTTAAAAAATGGTGTCAAAGTCGAGATCCTGAAGGGCAACAAGTTCCTCTGGAAGAGAAGGGGACCTGTGAAGGGGACTATCACTCCCTGAACTTTCTGCAATGGTCTTCTTTCTGAGTAACTGTTCTGGATTATCAGTTGCTACTGTAGGTTCTGGGTCTGGGTGGGATCGAGTATAATCTCTTTTAGGAGCCATATTTTTTAATTTTATATATTTTTATTTTTATGAATATGAGATTACTATGTACAAGCTTTTAACAACCTCTGAACATTATTCCTTTCTCAGATTTATAATTAGTTTCAGAAACAAAGTTTTCTTCTAGGGAAATGAAAATGTGGTGTTGAAAGTTTGTTCTTTCCCCAGTATGGTCACCACTATGTTATCGCTCTGTAAATTCCCAGAGGTTGTCAAAGTAGAAGAAATTTTCCAGAGGTAACTTTATCCAACCACTTCGAAACTGGAATCTAGCCCTACTAGCTTCAGAGAGGGATCTCTCTATATGACTTAGATATGTTTTAATTTTGATATATTAGGCTAAAATAAAATAAGATTGAATGTTTTGTTTTTGTTTTTGTTAAGTTGGTTGAAAAGGTTTTTACGCCTCCATTGGGCTATGGGGTCTGTATTATAAAGATAGAGATCTAAATAGAAATTAAAAGATCCTTTTCACAGGGAAAGATAATATATTCATTGGATTCTTTAGCATTAAAGTGATGGATAGAAGAAAAGATGAGAATATCTATTAAAGTAAAGAAACATTTAATAATTTCTTCACTGTAATATCAGAAAGATAAACATTAAGATCTTTCAAAGTCGGAAACAGGGTATACAAAGATAAATCTTTCAACATGTGCTACTTTTAAAAGATTTAGATTAGAAAACAATATGACAACTGAGTGAGAGAAACATTTAACACGGAAAAGTAAACATCACCAATGAATAACACGCAAGAATCTTGTGAAACATCCCTTTGTATTACTGGAAGATCTCCTGATAAACAATTACAGTCTTTATGGCTTACAGGGCATAAAGATCAACCCTCAGTACTTCAAAGTTTGAAGTATTTATAATCAAAAATTACATACAATCCTATCATTAAGGATCAGGACGTGGCAGTTCTAAATTTAGCTAACTAACTCAACAAGATACAAAAATTTAGGAACTATTTGATGATGTGTCGAAATCTTCATGCTGATTTCTAGGGTAAACCATTGGTGAGTCCTCTGCACGACTTCATCCGATTGGATTACTGACTGGGCTTGGACACCTCAGCTCTTACTCGATCAAATTGCATATCTCTTCCCATCGAAGGTGACTAGGAATGGTGACGTTGAGTACTCTTCGGTATATTTCATCCATCTCTGTATACTTGGAAAAAAATTTCTTGACGATGAAAATATACTGGATCTCATGGTGTATGTTGATGTCTGACTACAAAGCTTCTAAGAATTCCTTGCCCGTTATGTTGCCTTGTATTCCCGAGAACTTCGAGCTGTCTTTGGCCACTATGGCTAGCTTCTTTTTATAATCAGAGAGTTTCATTAACTTTTCATTTATGACCTTTAAGCCAGGGAGGCCTTTCTTCTGTAGAGCTTCAATTTTGCTGAAAAATATTTGCACTCCTGTGCCCATAATCTGGACCTTTTCCTCCAGTTGTAGCAATAGTCCTCTTTTGGTCAGAACCCTCTTGACCTCGAGGATGGCTTCCGTCCTATCTTCAATCTTCAACTCCTCTAACTCTTCTCTGGTTTTTGAATTTATAAATTTAATGATCTCAGTGGCTTCTGTGGGCATCTCTCCCAATTCTCCTCTTATTCTGTCAATAGCCTGCTTGCTTCTTTGCACCAATTCGTTTTGCTCGAACATGATTTGTACCATAGGCCATATTTCATTTATGGATTTGGAGATATCCAACCAGACACTTTCCTTGGCCTCAGCAAGTGTTTTTCCTGCCACTGTTTACTTTTGAAGCTATTGCAATTCCTGTTTAAGCTTGTCTGATGTTTGTTTCTCCATGGAGTAACTAGTTTGGTAAGAAGACTTAAGTTCTTGAAGGTTCTCAACCTCCTTTTTAAGTCTGCCAATCTCTGTCTCTTGCAAGTTCATCTCCTCCATGAATTTTTCCAATTCTATTGTCTTCTCCAGAGCAGTTAGTGGAGTTGTTGAGGGAATTTTTGTTGAGGGGATTTCCACTGTAGATGTTGTGCTTACTCCTATAAGTGGGATTGCGCTCAATGGAATGACTTCCATAGGATTTGATTGTTCCTTATCTTTCAATAACCTTTCCAGTTCTGCTTCCATCTCTTTCAACTGTGCATTCTGCTCCATGATCAACTTGAGCATCTCATCCTTTTCCCCTTCTGCCTCAACTATCTCCTTTGCCTGTGCATATTCCGTTGGTGGCAGTTTCAATTATTTCCTCAGAGATGCTATATTGACATTTTTTATTTTTAACATCTCCTAGACTACTTTCACATTTGAAGGGTCATACCCAATCTTGAGGACCAATTCTTCCAACGTCTTAATTCTATTATCCTTTGCAAAGGATGATACATTTTCTAGTTTCAACTGTGTCTAAACATTTCTCAGAGATATCTATAATTTAGCAGCTGTAGTAGAAGCATTTGCCAACATGGAGAAAATCATTTCTCTAATTTTTTTGTGCAAATCCATCTGATTAGTAGGATGCACATCTCTAGTATGAAACTCGAATGTTTCTCTTTTGTAATCAATGATTTCTTTCTGGTCCGACACCTGTGTCTGCAGAAAATCCATGTGCATTCTACCCTTCTCTGTATCGAATGTAAACAACAGTCGGTGTTGTGTCATTGAGGTCTATTTCCAAAACTGAGCATACGTACTATTGGTCAGCATCTGATTTTTCTTTTTGATCAGGTCATACTTCTAAAAGATACTCAACTTTGGTCAAACTTTACTCGGTTGGTCAACTAGTGGAGTATCTATCGGCTTCTTGGAAGAAACTGTAGACATGATCTGTTTGCTGCTTGTGCTAAGAAGTGACCGATCATCTTTCATACTTGTAGTGAATTGGATTTCTTTTTCACCAGCCATGTCAGATGCATGACTGGTTTTTGGCCTTTTGGTGTGTAATTGGAAATCTTCAACCGAGACTTTGGTGATGGAAGGTGAAGTATCCTTCCTATATCTTTTCTCTTTGGGAACCTGTGGTGTAGTTGTCTGTGAGATGGTGACCGAAGGGTCCTGCTGTTCTATCTCTACCAGAGTGGTCGAGTCCCAATCTGTTTGATTTGCAAACTTCTCTAGCTCAGGCTTGGGTGTATGAATATACGGAACATTTTTATTTTTAATCCTCATCTCAGAAATTATCCCGCACGGATCATAATTCCATATGAAACTAACATGAAACTTCATTTCTTTCAACAGTTTGTTTGCTTCCTCCCCAACGCCTCAGCTATTACAGATGAAAAACCATATTTTCCCTTTAGTTCTAAGTTGTTATTTATTTTTAAGAGGCACAAAATGTATGTCATCGGAGTTAATCATTTTCCTTATGTACTCCAGGGAAAATATCCTTACGGGAAGATACTTGGAGAGTTTGTATGGAGCTAACTCGCATCCATATACTCTGATATCGATGTGGTTTTGGTAAAGATACCAATCTCTAGTTTTTGCAAGGTCTGAGAGGTGTAAGATCCTCTGAATCTCCCCATTTATTGTTGGTTCAGGTATGCCACTGAGCATGCTCACCACTGGGTGGTAAAACTACTTGATAAACTGTTTGAAACTGAACTCTGTGGAATTTTGTCTAAGTAGCGGCGTCCAAGATGTTACCGCCTCCGGCCTCCCATCTTTGTCCATTTTCTACATTGAAAAGGAGAACCTGTCCACTTGAAAGAAATTGAACATGTAAGCCAGTATTGAGGAATATCAGAACATGCCCTCTATGGAAAAATTTGAAACCTGCTCGTGAATACTATCTGCCAGGAAAGTGTTGTAGTCGAACTCAGTGGTAAGTTTTTCTTCTGTGGAGAAAATAGACAGAAAAACCAATATGGTTTCATCCACCCATTGGTCTGAAAAATAACCGAGCAGAGCATAGAGCGATGAATTGACTTGATTTCCCTTCTCTGAGAATAGGGAGGAAGGATATGGGGGGTTAGTCTTGGGGAGCTGAGCAGCCTGTGGGAGAAAAAGCTCAAAAATTTGGGATCTCTGAGGGAAAGATAGTTTTTGGTACAAATCTGTTATGACTTCAAGATTAAAAGGGGAGGCAGATTCAGTTCTGGGTATCTGGGTCATATGATCAATGGCCTCTGGTGTGATAAAGAACAAGCTTTCTCCTGATGAGGTTATTATGGCTCTCTGGTCGGGGAGGTAATGAGCCTAGCATTTGAGGGTAAATTAAGGGAAATGGTGAACCTAGGGGAAAAGATATAGAGGAAGATTGGACTCCCAGAGCCCAATTTTATCGCTTTGATCTAAGAAAGTCTCTTTGAGCCATGACTACAAATCTGTGAAGTCAAATTCCCACCTAGTGTCTGCGATTAAATGATCTTTGTCCGCCAAATGGATCCTGTCGAGATCAACAGGAGGCGAGAGGAAAGGATTTTCCTCGGCTTCTGCTTTCTTGGATTTTGGCGCCATCACTGTGAAAATACCTGTAATTCAAACAAAATGTTAGTGGGGATGACTGTGGTTTTGGACAACTGAATGGAATGGAGGTAAGACAGGGATAAAATCTCTGGTGCGAGGACAAAGTAAGAAATGGGAGAATGAAGGAAAAGAGTAGTTTTGAGAAAACGGATACCCGTTGGGCATGGGTGATAGATCAACAGGCTAACGGATAAGTTAGCCTATCACAAATGGCCAACGGGTCCTTTGGAGCGTGAGATAGTAGGTAATAATGAATAATGAATATGACCGAGTGACGTGGAGGGTGTTGATTGGGAACTGACCGTGGTGAAGGGACTTGTAACAGGTGAACAGGGGGAATGGATTGACAGAGTAATGAGAAGTGACCCTTAAAAAAAAAAATGGAAAATGATGTCATGAAGAGACGGGGTATGTCAGAAAATGGTAAGTGGTACTTGGCAGGAGTCTGGAGCAATGGATTCATGCCATGTTAGAAAAGGGGACCCGCTAGAAAAAAATCACATTCCAGACACCCCCCATCATTAAAAACAGACCGGTCGGGGGGGTCCGAAAAATACCATCAGTCGTCCATCGGTGCGCCTTCCTCTGGACCGTAGATCTGCACACAATGTTTAACCAACATTCCGGACCCCCCCCGCCACCACCGTTAAAGGTAGAATGGTCGAGGGGGTTCGAAATTCAATCTCCACCGTGTATCTAGGTGCCGATGTCTCAGTCGTTCAGATGCGTGCCTTTGTTATCCATGATTCTAGACCCCCCCCGACCATTAAAGGTAGAATGGTTTGGGGGGGGGGGGTCCAAAAAAAGTTGTCAACCGTAGATCTGAGCGCCGACACCTTAGCCGTTCATCTGTGCATCATCTTTAATCTGTGAGCACAAACTCATATTTTCTCCAGAAACTTAAGATAAGTGTTTCATGTGGGTTTGCCCGGGCTTTTCCTGTTTTTATCACCATGGGGGGTTAAACATCCAACTTTTAAACATCAAAGATATGATTCAACACCGATCATCATGCCTTGTTTTATTGAGATAAGGTAAACTAACCTATGCTCTAACCTACTTACCTATGACATTTAGCCCATTTTAAACTATTGGACTAAGAAACTACTCTATCCCAAGGTTATTTGACCAAGATTAGACAGTTTGGTCAAATTTATTCACTAGCTAACCTAATTGGCTTGGCTAAGATTAAACAGTTTAGCCAAGCTTATTCACTAATCTTATCAACATCAATTTAAAAGAACTTGGC
Organism: Picea mariana; assembly: GCA_032191745.1. NCBI lineage: Eukaryota > Viridiplantae > Streptophyta > Pinopsida > Pinales > Pinaceae > Picea > Picea mariana. Next base: position 16,740 of record JASDQU010106037.1, read on the forward strand.
CATGTTTAAATTGTATGAACCAAGTCATCATTATTGCATGGAGCTCTATTCAATTTCTTTTATGCCCTCTTTTATTCTTTTTCTTTCTTTTTTTTTTCTTTTTTTTCTCAAATTATTTGCAAAATGAAAAATTATTTGGCAACCAAAACAATAAAAGAATAAAAATTTCAATCACCAGTTGATCCTATAAATTATAGGGTTACAACAAGCCCCAGGCCAAGATGTCCTCTATTACAAAATACTGTGTATGTAAAGATTTCAAGCAAACTAAGCATCCTATCTTCTAAGATAGGATCAAATCCCAAGATGATATACTAGTTACAAAAATAGAGGGTGATAAAACCACTCAATATCAAACTGTATCTCCCAAAATTATAAAAGGTTTATTTCTGTTTTACAAAATGAGCCAAAAGAAATGGCTAATTAACTAAGCCCACAAATACTCCATCTTTTGATATCACCACAAGATACATGATATCCTGAAAGAAAACAAAATGAAGAAATTAGGCATAAATATTCAACTAATATTTTCCAAAATTTTTCATGAGAATTGACTGGCTATAGAATCTGTTGATTCTGTAGCTAGTCTTATTTTAAACAACAGAAATCTAATTCAATCCATATTAATAAAAAAAAATCAATAAAAGAACAACTAAGATAAAACAAATCCTTACCTTTCAACTGAATACTAGATTTGACTCATAGAACTTCAGAGTTGATCACTGTTTTAACTCACTCAACATTTTTTATTATGACATTTCCAGTTCTTTTCAAGCATTTTTCTTGTCTTTTTGCATTGATCTTGAGTTCATGTTTTTCACTTGTTAATGAGTCAATATAATCTGCGAGGGTCTTGATCTTCGCTTGAAGGAAGGGGACATCTGTGTAATATTTGCCTCTCTAATGCAAACACACTTCACACCGTGGATCTGGAACAATTGGTTGAGGAAACACATGACCGTGTGTCAAAACGGTACCACTGTCCACTGTGGGTTTTGGACTGAGTTTGATCCCTGGAAAATCTTCGTTATGTTTCAGGCATGGTGGAAGATTATCTACAAAATCATAAGTCTGACTGAGATCCGATTTATGGTAATTTGGGTCTTCCCTTGCCAAGAACTTTTCGATATCGGAATTAGAGCTCTCATGGACCTCGATCTCTTTGATCTAGATCGAGCTCACATGAGCTCTTGTTTTATTCTGTAAACTCCTCGAGATTAATCTCCCAACTCTTTTGTTATTAAACCCTATGTTTGAATTGTTCTTTGATAGTTTGCGCGAGTGCCTATTTACGGTCTTTGCAATGGTGTTAGGGAAAACATATTGCTCACGCTCAGGAGATTTAATGACTCTAGGGTCAACATATTGTTGTTTGAACATAGGCTCATCAAGCACATCTTTATCACAAGGTTCTTTGCATAAGAAAACTGGTCTGTCACTAGAAGATGCAGGGGGATTTTCCAACATAGGCTTATCAACCATAGGCATCTCTACAGGATTTGATGTAACGAAGCTGTTGCAAGTTAGGAAAGTATCCCAATCGCTGTCGTGTAGTTTCAAATGATGAACTAACAACAACCTAATTAACCCATGGTGGAATAAACTGGAATTCAAACTCTGCCTTTTATATCTCTTAGCCATTTTATATACACTCCTCAATAAATAAAATGGCATGTTTAACTGAAAATCGATGAAGTGCATTAACAGTCTTATGTGGTAAAGGAAAACAAGCCGGTAGCATCCTTCACAAGTAACAAATTTCCTTAACACAGCCAATAACCCATGTCATCTATATTTCAATAGAGAAATTGGCATACTTTTGTCACAACACTGGATCTTCCGAGAGGTAACGAACATACTCCATGGCACCTCCTCCAACTTGGAATTCTTAAACCATTTTTTCCCGGTAAGGGGAAGTCCCGTTGCCTCGCTCAAAAATTCCTCGATGGTTTCTAATTGAACATCACCCACTTTGTCTTGACATCCATCGAAAGAGAGGACGAACTCCTTGGCTACTTGCAAGTTGTAACCCTAGAATTTCTTGAGAAACTCAACCCAACCCTGACTCTTAAGGTATTCACTTGCATCGTCATAAAGAAGCAAGGTTTGGGAGCCATTTGGTTCGACACAAATGACAGGGGCCATAAGGGTTTGAACAAGCAATCACGAAGGCATACATAGTTCACTGTGAGTATGCAGGGTTTCAAAAACAGAGGAAACCAGAGAAAAAACCAAAGGAATAAAACTCATCAATACCGTAGCACGACCAAAATGAGAGCATAAGGGGTTTCAAAACATGAAAATAGAGTGTTTTATGCAATGAATGCCGGGAGTACATGACGAAACCCAAGACTTTAACTTGGAATGATGGACCTGTCGATTCAAACTCCCACCTCAAACAGAGTACAGAACAGGACCGGGTGTGTTTGAATCTCATCATTGTGTAAAGGGTGGTGTTGATTTTCTAAGGTTAGGAGAAGAGGTGCTTTATGAACCAAAGCATAACGACCATTTGAAATAAAAATGATTTACCAAAAATTATAAATGAAACAAACCCATTGTCTATTGCCAATTGATTCTTGGTGTATCATTTAAGTACTCAAGATATATCTCATAACCCATGAGCAACTTAAAACAACCGTTTTATTGATATAATCTTGAAAGCAAAACAACATTCCTTAAAAGATTTGTAAGAACATTTACCCTTCTAGAGAAATAAGCGTTAGATACAATTGCAATACAATTATAAGTTTCAATTCTTCATTCATACTTTCAGTCATGAACAAAGCATGAAAACAAAATACAGGAACAATCAACACCCTTTTACAGCTGAAAATTCACCTTCAAATAGAAATATTTATATGACAAAGCGTAGGCATCTACATAAATTTATTATTTGTGGCTTTAAAAGGTGAAAATATTGTGGTGCTGCCTGTAAATCCTAACCTTGTACAATATCTACTACAAACAGATATTCAGAAAAGAATAGAAAATATACAATGACAAATACAAACATTACACAGAGATTTTTCCCCTCGAAACCCAAACCGAGAAAACCAACATATTATATATTCATTTATAGTGTTACATTGTTTACAATACAATATACATATAGGAGCCAACGACATCCAAAACCCTAAGCCAATGACCTGGATTAGTCCAAAACTTTAATTTCTTAACCGGAAATAGAAAACCATCGACAAAAACCATGTGCCGAAAAACCACCTAAATACATGACACATTTCCCTTAAATGAACCAACCTTCATGAAACAATGGAATTTTTCAGTGATTTGAATGACTTTCAACCAAGTGAATAGAATCATCAACCAATCATAATCGATGAGTTCTAAAACAATCCAGTGAGACCAATCATGGACATAATTTAAATCCTCATTCTCGACAATCTCTTCGTTAGACTTAACCTACAAACTTACAAACCTGAGATGGAGATAGATCCAATCCAAGAGCTTCAAGAAGTATACTAATGGCTAGCCATGATCATTTGATTGTCACCAAGCTAGTACTTATGTAAGAGGCTAAATAAGATATGGAAACTCAAGTCCCAACAAAATACTTGGTTGTACAAGGTCAAGGGCATATGGAAATATCCATTGGAACCTAAAATTGAATGCAATGTATGACCTTGGGTGCTTAGAAACATGTCCCTTGGAAAAAAATTAAAATACTTGGGTGTTCCTTAACTTGTATTCCCCCCCATGTTGAAAGAAATAAATTGCCAAAATAACCAAGTATTGGGCCTCTAGATTTTGGGATCAATTTCTTCCATTAAGTTAGTGCCTCTAGGAGATACACACCTATGGGTAATTAAATATAACACGACATGACATGTGATTAGACTTGAAATTTATATCATGTTTGAAAAACAATAAATAAATATTTGTCTAATAATGCACAACATTGCAACTCTAATACTTGGCTTT
>JASDQU010106037.1:47490-65360 GCA_032191745.1 Picea mariana
AATCCATGGTTTATCTATGCAGGCCTTGATCATTTGAACAAATTGGGACGAAAATCCAAATGAGGAAAGGACTCTGTATAAGAACGCACGGTTGACCCTGTCAAATGCGCTTGCCATATCCAGCTTAATGAGCATTCCTTTCTCTTTCCGGTGAATGCTGGAGTGAACAGTCTCCTGAACTTGGATTACATTATCCTGAATCTTCCTGCCTTCCACGAATCCGCCTTGGTAGCTGGTAATCATCCTTTTTAGCAGAGGTTTAATCCTGTTTGCAAGTAGCTTTGCCATGATTTTATAGGATGCATTGCACAGAGAAATTGGCCTGTACCTTGCAAATGACTCAGGGTTGGTGTCTTTGGGAATTAATTCCAGGTATGTTGAGTTGATTCCACCACCCACCTTTTCTTTTTTCATACTCCCCCTGATCATTTTAAGGAGATCTTCTTTGATGATATTCCAGCAGGATTTGTAAAAATGAATTGAAAAACCATCAGGCCCAGGAGCCTTGTCTGCCTCCATGGACCAGATTATGTTTGTGATTTCTTCCTCGGAGGGAGGCTGGCAGAGTGAATCGTTATCTTCTGAGGTAATGAGATGCGGGATATTGGAGAGAAGATCTTCAGTTTCCTCTTTGCTACTTAGAGTGTCTTCTCTATATAAGTTCTTGAAATGGGCTTCTGCAGCGGCTTTGACTTGACTGAACCCTTTACAAACTTGACCATCCCCTGTTTTAATTTCTTCTATGTGGTTCCTGGACATCCTCGCTCTGTATTGCCGATGGAAGTAGGAGGTGTTCCTGTCCCCAGCCTTCAGCCAGAGACTTCTGGATTTAAGTCTCCAATACTCTTCCTCCCTTCGAAAGGATTGGAATGTAGATCACTGCTCTTTTACTTCTTCTTCCAGCAGCTCTGATGTGATGTCTTTGTGTTCCATATCTGATTGCAGGGACTGGACTGCTTCTTTTCTTTGATCGGTGGGGGAAGGGGTTGGTTTCTTTATCCATTCCTTCAATGCTTGTTTTGTGGCTTTCAGCTTTTGTTCCCAGACATAGCTTGGCGAACCTGAGAAATGCTTGGTCCATGCTGATTTTACTGTTTCTAAAAAATCACCTCTGTCAATCCACAATGGACTGAAACGAAACGGAATGGGGCCCAGCTCTTCTTCTTCATCCAGGAGCAGTTGTATTGGCTTATGGTCTGAGGTAAGTTTTGGCAGAATTTTGGTAGTGATAATCTTTTTATTCATCATTATGGAGCTTTGCACAAGGAATCGATCTAAACGGGCAGAAATATGATCCGCACCTACCCTGTTGTTGGTCCAAGTGAAAGTTCCTTGGATTGGGTTGAAATCTAAGAGGTCCCAGGACTGCATGATTTCCTCTAGTTTACCCAGCATGGGGTCTGTTTGATTGGATCCTCCTCTCTTCTCTTTTGCTTTTATGACAATGTTAAGATCCTCTGCTATGATGATGTTGCTGGGGGAGTTCTTGTCTAAATAATTCGAAAGAGAGTTCCAGCATTCTTGTTTTTCAGCATAAGAGACTGGAACGTAAAGGTTGAAAAGAGAGATGATTAACTTACTTGAATTGTGCTTCAGCTCCGTGAGAATCCAGTGCTAAGTTTCTAAGTGCTTATTCAGATGGAAAATGTCCTCGGTCCAGAGAGTTGCCAATCCTCCGAATGTCCCCCTTGAACTGACTGCTTTGCCATCTCTTTTGTTCCACTTTGATCTGCTGATTTCCAGAAGGGCTTCCCCTTCTGTTTTGGTCTCCTGGAGCATTAGAATATCTGAGGGATCTGCTTTCAACAGGTCCTTGACTGCTTCTATTTTATTGGGATTCCCCAGACCTCTACAGTTCCAGGAGGCGAGTTTCATTACTTACTCGATGGGGGGGGGATGAGACCTCCCTTGGAAGGTCTTGGTCTGGTGTTTCGGCCAATAGACATTTCTATAGTGGGATGACTGCCTTGCGTCTTGAACCTTTCTGCCTCCTCCTCCCTCTTCTCTTTGCGGGACTTCCTTCCTGCTTTCTTTGAGGGACGCTCAAAGGTTTCGTCCTCTAAAGAACCTGAGCTTTCCTCTGGTTTTTTCTTTGCGATTTCTGCATATGAAGGGTTTGAAGGGCTACCTTGCTTGTCCCCAATATGTGGCTCATTCCCTCCCTCTTTGAATGAGAGTATATTTTCTGCCTGTTCACCATTCTCTTCTGTTTGTTTTGCGTTCCTGTCATGGTCATTTGTTGTTTCCTTTTGGGCTGCATCCTTTTCTTTTTCATTGCTATCACTGCTGTGAGATACGGTCATATGACCTTTTCCTTTTCCTTTTTTTGTGTTTGGGTTTTTCTGGATCAAGGTCCATGCTTCCCCGTTGAGTTTTTCTGCCTATTCCTCTGCTTTCTTCTTGCAATGCTTTGCAAAGTGTCCATGTCCATGACAGTTTCTGCACTTAAAAGGTAATTGCTCATAGTCCAGCTCCTGAACGTACGTCCACCTAGCTGCGGTAAGATTGATTGCTTCCGGAAGACCCTCTTCTAAGTCCACTTCTACGCAGATTCGAGCACATGAATATTGATCCTTCCTTGCAGCGTGATCTATGTATTTTCCCAGAGTGTTACCAATGATCTGGAGGGATTTTTGGTTCCAGCAGTGAAGAGGAAGGTGTGGGAGCCTGACCCATACCGGAACTGCAGATGGAACATCTTGCGTGGGATCGAAATCGGGTGTCCATTTATTCAGGTGAAGGCCCTGCGGTCCCATAAAGTAAGGCCCATTTCTAAATATCAATCCCCTATCCTCAGTGTTCTCGAAGACAAAGATGAAGAAGCCCTTTCCTACAAAATAGCTTTTGACGCCCTCTTTGATCAGGGGTTTCCAGTTCCTTTGCGTCCAATCTTCAACAGATTTCGGCGAAGGCCAGAGGCCCATAAACTGTCCTATTAGTCCTCTCTCGACCAAGTTCAGTGCTGCTTTACAGGTTTCTTCCTCTGGCAATGCCACTGTAGGGATGGAATCCATCTTCTTTACGAACTTTTGTTGTGATGCTGTAGGCGGCCGCTTTGGTCCTGATGCTACCATTTTCCTGAATGCCTGAACCTCTGGGGGCGGATCGGGGTCCCCTGGAGCTTCCATGGATCCGAGGGAACTCTGCAGATCAAAACAAACTGGCTTGGCAGCCTCTGGGGCGCGCAGGGGCGACCAGCAAACCTAGAACAGGGTTCAAAGATAAAATTTTAACCAATCAAAAACAAATAATTCTATAAATTTTAACATTCAACTATCTACTGCATTAAATCTTAATCACAAATGTACAATATTTATAAATGACAGATTTAGAAGAAAACCTGCAAAAATCAATTGTAATATGTCCTAAGACAACGAAACTGTTTTTGATTTTTATAGTTTAATGAGAAAGAAATAGAACAAAAACTAACTATCTAAACTAAGCAACTAAAATACTAACTCTAACTACGAATCTAAGCTATACATATATCTATCTAAACTACTTAAATAACGCTAATAAGCTAACCTATGATAATGTTTTCCAATTTGTCCTGTGTAAAGAATCCAGTTCAGTTGTTCGATGGGAGGAAACCCGCATCAATGCTCTGCAAGCTTCTAGTAAACAGTAAGCAGCAGTGCTCTTTTGGGTATAGATAAGAGAACAAAAAGACATAAAAAGTTACAGCAATCTTATAATTTACAAATCATAACATTTAGATAAATCTGTATGTAAAGATTTGTACAAAACGATTTAATTAACGAAGAAGAGAAATATGTGATTCATTGACTAAAATGAAATAATTGTTGTACTTTTAAAATAGGAGAGATCAGATATGGATAACACATTGAATCAAATCACATCAAAATGCAATAAATTACGATAGCTAAAGTAGTCTATAATTGACTGCAAACTGACATGAATAAAACCTGAAACAAAAGTTTGATATATTGAAAGCGAAAGCTGTTACAAGACATCAACTTGTATCCCAGTCTGTATCATAAATCCATAGTCTGTTTCTCTCCAACGTGAAGATGATGATTATTACAAAAAATAACAAGTATTTAAAGACCTTCCCACAGGATAAAACATCCCTGTGGGAATTATCAAAACAGTTTACAGGAAATCTGGAGATAATCTCCCAAGTCTGACTAAACTAACAACCTAAAATAAAAACATATCCAAAGTATCTCCCAAACTGCTAGAACATGCCCAATTGATCATGGTAATTCGTATGTACCTGAAAAAGGACAAGAATAGACAATATTAGAGGATATTTTATTAATAAAATTGAAAAAAATCGAATTTCTAAGACTAGCTACAGAATCTTGCGATTCTGTAGCTGGTCTAAATTGAACACAGAATCATTTCAAAATCAATTCGAATATTAAAAAATATATTCAAACTATTGAAAAATATGTGATTGCTAAAAGCATCATTCAAATCAACACTTGTATGCAAATTGAACAAACTAAATCGTATTCAACCAAATGATAACAGAGATGGATGCACTCTGTTTAATTTGTTATCACCAATTCGGGTAAACAAAATCTCTCATAAAATTCGACAGCAATGAAATTATTTTCATGAACCAATTGAAATTGACACAAATAGTTGCTTCAGCCATCAACAAAATCATTTTCGAATCCAAACGAAATCAACAAGATCGTTTTTTCAAATTGATATAACTGTATTAACATATACAAACGATCATGCTATTTGCAAACCAAACGAAAACTTGTATGTAAATTGAAACAAATGAAATCGTAAATGAATTAATCAGTTGATAACAGGATATGTGGGATTTGTCAAACGTTTGTTATTGCCAATTGGGAGCAGACAGAATCGATTGACAGTCAACGAAATCATCACTTGAATCAATTTCAAAACAGAATATTAGCCGAATTTTTTCATACGAATTCATCAGAGACGAAATATGTCGATCTAAGCTTAACAAAATTGTTTTTGAAAATCAAAACCAACAGAGCAGCATCAAATCTATTTTCGATATCAATCAAACTCGTACAAACAATCGTGCTAACTCAAGACATGCAGCAATCAAATCAAAACGAATCGAAACAGTTTGGGTTTGACACAATCATTATGAATCAAAACAGTTCCACGATTTTGGCGAATAGATCTTTTGCACAGATCGAATGTAATCCAAATCCAAACGAGAATGTTAATTCAACACAAAACAGAGTCGTTTTTCTAATTTAATAGACTACATTGTATTTATCAAACCAATCCCTAATAATGATACATTATACTCATAAAAGATCATACCAATTCAATCCTACGAAATCGTTTCAAAATCAAATCATAAGAACTAAATCAGAGCCGATGACATCTAACCACAACAAAATCGTATTAAATCAAAACATAACTGTGTTCTAATTTTAGCATAAAAATCTCTTGTACAGGTCAGACGCAAACAAAATCCAAGTGAAAGAAAACCCCATTGATTTGGTTAATTCAAACCAACAGAATTATTCCAAAATGAATCAAACCATGTCAAAACCAACCAATTTCTAAACTGGGCATGACCAAATCGCATAACCAAATCATAACCATATTTGACTTTAGTAAAATGAATCTACTATACAGGATCCACAACATAACCGTTTTTTGATAATCAAACTATGACAGAGTCATTTCGAATAATGAACAGAGCTAACTGAAAACCAAAACCCAATTCATTATATTAATCCTAGCCATTCATAAAACGAAAATGATATTGAAATTCATACCTAGATAATCAAAAAAAAACTCGGTCATGATAATCTGGAATTGACGAAGGTTGTTGCCGATTCGACATTCCTAAAGACGATCGAACCAGTGGTTTTCTGTTTCTTGTCATTAGCTTGAAACTTGTCCCTTTCTCTCGACAGTAATGTAACTTGGTTTTCCAATGATTTGATCTTTGACTGTAATAAGGGAACGTTGGTATAGTAGCGCTCTAGCCACACATTGCATTGGATACATGATGTCTATTCGGGCTTCGAAATTGCAGGCGAGGGTTTGTTTAAATCACCAAGGGTTTCATTATGTACCTCGATTCCAGGGTAGTTAGGATTGTTCTTTAAGCAAGGGGGTAAATTAGAAACATAGTCATAGAGCTGCTCGGAGCATAGACCATGGGAATAGGGATACTCTTCTGCTAGGAAATGCTCGATATCAGAGTCCGAGTCCTCACTGAGAATTATGGGCTTTTGGTCGGCGTTTGGCTTGGGTTTAATCTGGGCGAGTCTCGATATCAATCAAGCATTCTTCTTACCCTTGCTGTCGATAGTAGGATTACCCTTAACTTTCTTACTCACAGGCTTCTTAACATCCTGAGTCTTGTCTGTTATGATGTCGGGTAGGTCGATGTCAGGGAAAATCGAGGGTTCGGCAGGGGGTAGAAGAATATGGAAAGGCACGGGTGGCCCGACCATAGTCTCACTCACCACAGACTTGTCGATTTGGACAGACTCTAAATCAACAAAGCCATTTCGAGATAGAAAGGTTTGCCAATTATCGTCGTCAAGGTTTAAATGGTGAACGACGATGAGTCTAATCAAGCCATGGTGAAACAAGCTGCTATCAGCCTTCTCGCATTTGAACCTCTTAGCCATTTTGTAAAGACTACGCAAGAAGTAAAATGGCATGTTCAATGGATAGACCATGAAATTCATTAACATTCGAAGGTGATAAAGAAAAACCAATCCATACTGACCTTCACAGATCACAAATTGTTTAACCATTATCAAAAGATCATGCCACCTGGGTTTAAGTATGGAAATAGGCATACCTTTGTCACAGGATGTAACCTTTCGTGATATGAATAGAAAAGGCCACGGCACTTCGTCAACTTTGGAGTTTTTAAACCATCGTTGGCCTGTGGCTGCCAATCCTGTAGCAGAGCTTATGAATTCTTCATTGAGTTCAAGCTGAATGTCACCTACTTTAGCCCTACACCCATCAAAGGTGAGGGTGAATTTTTGTGCAACCGTAAGGTTGAAGCCCTCGAACCTCTGTATAAACACGAGCCAACCACTGTCCTCTAAATCCTTACAGGCATCGTCGAACAGTAACAGAGCTTGACTACCGTTTGGCTCTATTCGCACCACCGGTGCCATAGACAGGAGCACACGGTGAGAGATGTGAACGGGCCAGGGTTTGAACACAGCCTACGCAAGGGCAGAACGCTCACAGGCTTACCCAAAACTAGCCAAGGTGAAACAGGGATAGGGGGAAGACATTAATGACATATCGTGCGAAGGTGGTGGAGCTAATTCATTACATGCAAAACAGTCATATCTACAGTACAACCGCCGGCGCAAATAGCTATTCAACCCACTATTGTATAGGTTAAAAATTATGCCATTCAATCAACCAATGAAATCAATGGTAAGTGGATTAAACATTCGCGCGAGCAAAAGTTATAGTTTCAAAACCAAAGCAATAAATCAAAATCACACCAAGGGTTTAATTTATATGAACTATGTTGTATGAAATGATTTATACCAAAGGTCTGCCACAACACAAATGCGTTTTTATGAAACCAATGTGTCAAGTGAATTGATCAATGAACATATAAATCCAATCACCAATGCATCACAAACTCAATCACTCATGAAGCGAAACTGTATAATCAATCAAAGAATGCCAAATGAGTACAGGTCAAAGGGTCTTGCCAACTATGTAACGATGAGTAAATTGGAAACACAATGGGCATATCGACAAGAATGATTATAACAATACAGTAACGATTTTAATGTGACTTTGAAAACCAATTTTTCACGCTTGCGGTCGTGAAAACAAGAACAAAGGTAAGTGTGCAAATAGCGCAAAAATAATAATGTCGTTTTATTCAAGGATTGCGACAAAAATCAAGGTTTGCGAAACACTGGTGTAGGCAGCTTATAAGGACAGTATAAAAATGCGAATTGGCTGCCAACAGACCCAAAAGATGAAAGTTTTACTATAGATACCTTACTAAATTCTATGATATCCTCCATAGTTCATGGTCTGAAACATTACAGAAAAACGTTTATAACGCAAATTCTGCAATGACTCAATTCAGGATGATTCCATAACCCTATCTTTCACAGGCTGTATCTCTGAAATTGTAAGGTGTCAGGAGATGAAATTTTAACCGAATGTACCTTGATCCATCTACTAAATATCCTCCAAGCCTTTCCTTCTGAAACATTATATAAAAATAGTTATAGCGAAAATTCCAAGGTGTCTCAGATGTAGCAGCGAAACCCCAAGACCTTGACCTCTGATACCATGTGTTAAGAACCAAATATCAATATAGCATAGAAAAACCTCAGAATAAGTACTCAACGCCTTGAAAAAGAGATAAATTCAGATAATAAGCTTCTTTGAGGGGGCAACCTCCTTATTCCCACATAAATGTACAATTCCAAGATGATTCCAAATGAAAATGTCTCCTTGGTATATATAGGAGACTAGGAGGTATAATTACAAATAATGGAATAAAGCCAACATAAATAAAATAACATTACTAATGTAATATGCCCCAATTAAGGGGTAATGAGCCAATATTAGGGCTTAACATAGTATGATGATAAGATATTGAAGACATGCCCCCCAAGATTCAGTTTGTCTGCTGAATTTTCTTCTGCACTCACGTAGGATCTTGGATACTAATAGAGATAGGTTCAATAGAAGAAAAAGGATCAATGGATACATGAGTAGGAAGGGAAGTTTTAGGTACCAGATCATGTGGAATGCTAAGTGACATGATGTCACCTAGTCTGTCAGTGGAAGACAAGCTAGGTACTACCAAAGGATCGAAAAATTTAGAGGATCGTCACACCGTATCCTTAATCATGTTTAAAATGGAAACCTATTGTGGGGGATTAGGGGGAGGTAAGGGGGAAAATCCCATAAGTCAAGAATATTTGAGGATACCTACCCCCACATTCTCGTACTGAATATCATATTGTCCCAGGAAAGGGATGTTATTCACTGGGAAACTATGGAGATATGGAGTGAAATAATCAAGTTAGTCAATAGTCACAATTTTACCTTAATGGGGAAATTGTAAAATGCGAAAAAATGAAGAAGTGACAAYAATCATCKCATAGAACCAACTACGACCGAGCAATAAAGTATAATCYAGGTGTTGATGCCCAAAAGAGAAWCATAAGGTACCTTCTTGAAAATAGTTGCAACACCTTATTATTTAATTATATTTAATMATATACTAATAGGTGGGACCCCTTCTRTGACTTGTGTGACTATGACGAAGAGACAACACTTATGTTCTATGTTCTTATGAGTTGTATGAGATACAAACTCTACAGTTTATTTTCTTTTAAAGTCACTACTCAAATAATTGATCAAATGATGTTATGGGTGATATGATTAGAAAGGTAAATACATTGTCTTTATATAGCTCTCACAATTATTATTATGTTGCATTTAGTTTGATGAGGGACCTAAACTCCATTTTTAAGTTACATGTGTGATATGTTGATTTCATGCTACAAGGATTGCGCGCATTTGTTAAAGTTGGAAATCTAAGGTTGAGACATGGTATCCCTAGAAATTATTTGATATATGTCACATTGGAGTTTTAAACAAGGGTTGGATCATTTGTTAAGTTGGAAACTTAGGGAAATGGTGGTGTATTTGGTTTGCATTAAATTGATTTGGAGTTAGTGGTTGATGTGATGTATGTTAAATTTCTTGTACTAGATATGGATGAATGTATATATGATGTGCACTAAATGCACGTCACTCTAACCCTCCCTGAGCTCGCCACCCTAGTCATTTTTCATTTTCTCTTGTTGGTTGTTGTTGCTCCACTTTGTTCGACCGTGGAAGAGGTATACAAGCTTGGTTGTTTCTCCTTAGAAATTTTTACACAGGTATGGATTTCTTGCTACTCCATCCATGAATATTTTGCTCTGCTCTTTAATTCATTCAAAAGTTGGTTCTTGAGTTTTCTCGTTGTCTGTGCTTTTCCGAAGTTATCGTATATGGAAAGTTTGATTGTTTATGGATTGGTGGTTGAGTGTTGGTATTTGTGGTCTTGTATTTGAACCATGTGCATTGAAAATTTGTGTGGATGTCTCTTACTATATATGGTATTCGTGCTTTACTTGTGGGAAAGAATACAGTTGGGGAAACTCTAGGGCCTGCCTTGCCTTTGGTTTCTTGATTTGGTTTTGTTCCCTAAGTGTATCATTGCTCCGTACCTGTGGGTTATATGGACACTCTACCTATCATTTAAGTTTTTAGTTTTTGTGCCCATTGTGCCCACGTCCTTGTAACAGTTCTGTGAATATAAATGTAAAGTTTAATAGAAGTATTAAGCTTCTCATTCTTCTTTTAGATAAACCCTCAATTTGGTCATCTCGTCCCCATCTCACTGTTGTGTATTGAACTTTGTGTATTGGAAATTATTGTGGAGGTGGACAACCTAGAATTTAATAAAGGAAATATCCGTGATCATTTTTTGTCATGGGTTTATTTGGTTATTTGTTGTGCAAAGATGGAAATAATGTTAAGCCCACTCACTAGGCGAATAAAGAAAAGGGTCAGTAAGAGGTTGAAATTATGGAGATAAAGGGTTTGCATACAAAGCATCATGTGCATTCATGACCACTAGAGTGGAAAATAACCATACCGGTAATCCAATAGTCAATCTGAGTAGACTCAAAGTAACAACATAAGGACCAACGTGTTCGAAAGAAGGAAAAAAAAAGGTTCCCTAAGAAAAAGGGGCCCCTTGGTTGGTAGACTCCGGAACCAATGCCATATACACCAAATGAACCTAAGGTTTACTAAATCAAATATCACACACTAAAAAAGTCCCTAAAATATAAGAGAAAGAAAACAAAGGAAGTAGGGATCTTTCGAAGATGGGAGATGAGGTCGTTAATGAACATATGAGAAGCATTCACCCCGACCTCCACTTAATATCCCTTCCTGGTGCAAGTAACCCTTGCTTCATAGGGCCACCCTCCAGGGGTACTAAAAGAGTGATGCGATGTCTGCCTCAAGTACTATGAGAATACCCTCACAGTCACCTTTGTAGATACCTAGGAAATGCCACTAAGGTTATCAACCCTCAGTCGGCCTTCGAGGGGAGTACAGTCGACAGTCAGGATTGAGCATATCGGAAATATATATAATTCCAAATAACTTTGAGAGGAATAAAGACAAGTGGAACATATAATAATGAGGATCTTGAATGGATTCAATATTCACAAAGCATCATGACCAAATGAACCAACAATCACTCACTAATTCCCCCAATAATGCTCTTTCCACTATGCTTGGTTAAGCTTTGGAGGGGAATTATCCTCTGCTCTCCTACAAGTGACCTCATGTTTAGCCCCTGTGTTAGAGGAGGTTCCTGGATATACCTATACGAAAATTGGATTTTAATCTCTTTAGCACTATACAAGTTTGTTTTGTGGTCTTGGAAAATTAACTCACTTTCCTAGTCCACAGACCTTAACCTAAACTATTGTTGGTGTGTTATAAAAACAAGTGTCTAAATATTTGTATTAGCGCATGGTTGATTTTAATGTATTATTACTCAAAAGGGTCGACGAAAATGAAGTCAGTGATGTTCAAGACTCGACTCCAATAGAATGAAGGACAAATAAAATGCAATTCTTCTTTTCAATGAATCCTATGTATGGGAAGGAGAATATTTATTTCTTGCAATGACAAATACACACTAAAAAATTGAAATTTTCCTTTTTCAAATGATAATTCAATCACCTTCCAAACTAGAAATTTGATAATTCATAAGATTTCAAAACTATGAAAACAAGTTCTTTGGATCAATCGAAAAAAAGATCCCAAAGACTTAGAATGCAAACATATTTTTTCTTTTTCTTTGTCCGGTTATAAATGCAAATGCAAACTATTCTTGATTTCGTTCTTTTAGTGAAAATAAAAGAATTCAATATCAATTCAGACTAAACCTAAATCAAGATAAGAACCAAGCAAAAGTGCACTCAAAAAATCCAAGGAAGCTCAAAGAAAACAAGCGTAAATATAATCTTAATCACTTGATCAATCTTTGAAAACCTCAACACTTAAATATTAAATATCAAATAGACTTGGAACAACCTCATAATTTATCCAATGGACTAACAATTTTACCAAAATAAAGATCTGAAAGTACAATGTATAAAGGACTTTGCACTATTTCCAAGCCAAGGAAAAGAGTTTCCAAATTTGAAAATAAAAAGACTTGACAATATTTGGAAAGGGAAAGGAAGAATTTGAATTATTGTATAATCAAAGACAAGATAATTGTCAGACCAGATTGCAGCCAATGATCAGATTAACCAAGAATGCAGTAAAAGACAAACTTTTCCCAATTTGATAAAAAACAAACTTTGAAAAGAGGCCAAAAATAAATGATAACCCAATCAAACCAAACCAACAAAGTCTCAAGAAATCATCAAAGAGTCCAGGGAACACCTCTGAGTCAAAATTCTTCAAAAAACAAAGAGGAAAAACTTAAAAATTGACACAAAAGGAGGACTGGAGGACTGATGCCCCTGTCATCATGCAGAGAGGGCGTTACTAAAGAGGTGACAGCCCTAAAAGCACTGCAAGGGACTGTTAACAATTCCCTCTAGAAAAGGGCTTGGGAGTGTCAACGCCTTGCAAGCCTCCTATAAGGATTTTTGCTTCATGAAGATGGTAAAACGTTCCTCAGATTCAAAAAACTAAAAGGCTATTGACTTTGCAAGTTAACTAAGGTTTCTAGACACTGATAACAAGGATGAAACACTCAGAAAAAATAAGAAACAACAAATATAAGGAACATTCTTTGGCTAGAGAATGAGAAGAGCATTGTGTTCTTCTCGAGTGGAGTCGCCAAAAAATATTGTGAGAAATTCACCCTGTGGACAGATTGAATTTTCCTTAGACTAGAAACATAACCTAAGACATATTCAAAGAAAGTGGTGACTAACTTACTCTTAGATTAATATTTTAATCCTATAGATAGAAGGAGTGATTTAGACTGACCTTAAGTCTGATGTTTGTCCTCGTTTCTCCAAACCTTGACCTCACTGCTCCAAGCTTCTCGATGATAAAAGGAACCTGCAAGAATAGAAGATAAACAACTATACTTCTACTAGATCTCATTAGGTAAAGACTAATATATCTAAGCTTTATTTGACATAATCATTAGAAAAATGTACAAACAAAAATTGAAAGGAGTAGGCCAAGTTTATTCATCATAAGTGAAAACTTACATATGGATGATGGAATCAGTCTTCCAAGCCTTATTTCCTCCATCCCTTGGATGCACACATACGTATTCCAAAGTTTCTCTCAATATCAAAAGTTTCACACCTTATAAAATTCAATTCCCTTTCTCCATGGAAGGACTTGATTATATAGGCTTTTCCAAGTTCAACCACCATTAGAAAATGAATGGAAGGTTGAAATATTTTCTCGCTAAGTTAGGATTTGGAACCCCATAATGGATGGGAAGTTGAGTGACTCGAGGATATCAATCACCACTCATCCATAACCACCCAAAGATCCTCATAAATGGCCCTTAGAGAAAGGTGGAATAGGCCCAACTGAATTATGCTCCCCCAATGATTGATATAGGGCGTCACTGATGCCCCCTAACAGTGGTCTAGGAAGTGTCACTCAAGGACTGACACACTCCATACATGAACAAGGGAGAGTCACCCTTCCAACCAATTCAAACTTAGGTGAAAATCATGTGTTTGACCTTCAAAAAAGGATGTTATCTTCTTTCTCTTGACTAGGGAAGTGTCAAAGTGTTGTCCCATAGTATCCAAGTTGGTAAAACATGAATGCAACACTTAGGAAATCGTCGTTTTGATATTACGACACTTAACAACGCAACTATACATAAGTGTGACACTAAACAAAATAGTGAAGAAAGTGCAACACTCAGTATGACACTAGGTAGTGTGCAAATTTTGCATGTAACACACATTTTATGATACTAAATATGGATAGAAATGTGTGTAGGAACGTTGAGATCCCTTCCCATTAAATAGGGCCTGGTCTCCAACCTCCACCCAAAATTCATGGTAGCTTATTACTAACTTCAGAAATAATCCCACTAAATATGGGGCGTTGGCATCATAATAAATATTTTAGTTAGGGTTTGTTATAAAAAGTGATATATGTGGAACATTGGTTAAAACCCTCTTCTATTATAGAGGAGGCCTAGGTTTGATCCTCTTTCCATGCATATTCATTTTTTATTTGTTTAAATATATAACATATGGTTATATATGTTATATGGTTATAAGATATATTATATACGTGTTTTATAACATGTATCCGTTCACATATAAGGTTAAGCTCCCTGCGGCTTAGGTCCTGGTCACATGCCATAACACTTGGACCAGAGGCTGGGGGTTATCCATCGACCCCTTTCTCCCCCCATATGAAAAATTACATTCAATTAAATACAATAATTTCCACATAATGGTTAAGACCCATCATATGGCATGTTGGTTGTCGCAACATTGTTAAGACTTGGAGTGTTATGGAGGTCATGGGGTCTATTCCTCTATAATCCATAAATTGTTCATCACATTAACCATTATTAGCCAATGAGGGTCGCCACGTGGCATCCTCTCTCATTGGCTCTTCCAATGCCACATTTCAAGCTTCTATTTGTTCAACTAGAGGTACAACGTCCAACTCGGCTGTTGCCACATCACCTGTAAGATACTACGTGTCACCCTGGAGATACCACTTGTCATCCTATGATCCTACCATGTGTCTCTCTTTAAGCCTTCCACGTGTCTCTTCATGGTTGACGTTTTCCCTAGTTGACTTGAAATTTGACCAACCATAAATTTTACATACAGACTTCGTTTTACTTGTCATTTGCTTCACTGGAAAGATGACAACCATCTCTTAATAATGATGTCATTTTCTCAAACTTTTGAGATGGTTAAATTTTGAGATTTTCTAACCATTTATGGATCCCTGTGAGAATTCCAAATCCTCCCGGATCTCTGTGAGAGTTCCTAGATCCTTCTATATCAATTTACCATATTCAACTGGAAGGAAGCTACAACCTCCTTTGCAAGCTCCAACCTACCCTAGCAGTGCCCAACCTCTGTTTTTATGATAAGTACTTCAATCTTCAAATCTTCATAATCTTTCGTGTCTTCAGCAGCATATCTTCATTTATTTTCTTGTTATCTGACACTGTTATTGATATTTAGATTTCAAGCCTAGAGACACACCCTCTTTCAACAAGAATTTCCATTTATATAATCATCCAATGGTCATATACACATTAACAATTGCACCTATTCAATATAGGAATGTATCTCTTGGTTATAATTATGTGTCTTTTAAATATAAGATATTAATCATAGTATTTTAATTAATACAATGTCAATGAATCATTTTACCTTTTAGATCATTTAATCATGTTTTAAATGGGCTCAATATATTTTGAATATCATGATTTAATTCACTTTTTACCTTACCATAGGTAAATACCACCATGGTTTGCAAATACCATGTGCTCTTTCACTTTTACCCTTTTTCTTTAACTCCACTTTCACTTTTACCTTTTTCTTTAATCCAATTTCACTTTTACCTTTTTCTTTAATCCAATTCCACTTTTACCTTTTTCTTAAATCCAATTTCACTTTTGCCTTTTTCTTTATTTGAGTTTCATATTTACTCCTCTTTTACGTAAACTCCACTTCCACCTAATGTTTCAACTTTTGTTATTTATTAAAGTCATATTTATATTTAATCTACTTTCATTTCCACTTTTGATTAAAATTTGTTTCCACTTAACTTTTCCACTTTGTATTTATTAAATTGATACGAAGGTCAAATTTATATTTAATCACTTACTAACCTTTGAAATATATTTGATCACTTACTAACTTTTGATATCAATGACAATTTATTCAACAATTGACTTCCTGAGTGGATCTCACCATTGGTGGCTGTTGGAATTATTTGGGTTTCAAGGTTCATCCAACTTCATCCCGGTAATAATGATGACCAAACATTTCTAGGAAATATCAAATACCATGTTGATATAACAGAATCAAGCATTCTTGGTGTTTCATCAACACGTTTCCCTTTGAATACACTCTAAAATGATAGTGCACAAGAAAGTATTCAAGAGGGAGACTCACCAGTATTCATTATATTCATCACGATCCTCTCTCAAGAGAATATACAGTCACTAAGAAAACTTGACTCGACCAGTGTAGTAATTGAAATTGTCTCATGATTTCATTTTCATTCTTTCAAAGAACTTGACCAGGTGATACCCTGTATTCCAGTAGTCCACTGTGTTCATGTTACTTAGTATTCATGTAGCATTTACTGTAGTTCCATGTCATAATCCAATATGGTAATTCTTTTCTTCATGTTTACATAACTAATAACACAATATTTTGATCAACAATATGACATGATCTTGTCCATAAAAATACAGTCTTCAAAATAACTCATTCATGGATTGGCCGGCCATTCTTGATCATTCTGGGACCTGCAAAAAAACTAGCATGTGTCCACAACAAAAGGTGAGATCATGGAAGAAAAGATGTGTCCAAATGTTATTTATCCAAGGAATGTGAAAAAAATCACAAATAGTTCATATAAAATGACTCCAAAATAAATAAACAAATAAAATTTCATCTTTTTACTTGTTGAGGAGTGGTGGCTAGCTTAGACTACCCAACAGTATTTTTTTGATAAAATATTCATTGATGTTTGATTGGGGTGATTCCTAAGCCAAACTAAAGTATATTAATAAGGACATATATAATAGAAACATGTTTTGAAATTTATTTGAAATGCCATTTCAACAGGCTCAGGAAAAACCTTCATGACAGAGCTATTTTTTATTCCCATCCTAAACCAACAATCACAATTTTTGGTCTAACTTTTCATCGAATGATGGATTAACTATAGTCCAATTGGATATGAAAGTATATTCCTTTAGGTATATCCAATATAAATAATGTTATGAACATGAATAATTGATTGTTCAGATATACCAATAAACATACTAGGAAAGAGTTTTTACAAACAGAAATAATTGACGAGTCAAATATGCCAATGAAAAAGTATAGGAAACAAAGTCTTAGGACTACAAACTTAGGATAGGTAGTTAGTAATTAGGGAATAAGTTTCTCATACGATATCGAAATAAAATAATTTAAGTTAGGTTGTAAACTAGATTCATAGGATAATATACCATGGAAACAAGTTTTAATGATCTACCCATTTTATCTACCAAAAATTGACTGTCCCAACTTTGTTCTTAGTGAGGTCAATGATCCCAAATTCCATAAGAGTTTGATCAACAAGCTATTTCTTCCAAATTATGATATGGTTTTGTGTGAATTTTTGTATGTGTATAATTTTCAATGTAATGCATCCACATACCAAAATTTTCAAACAACGAGTTCCCAGATGGATCTACACTATATCTATAGGAAATGCACAAACACCTAAAGAAACAAGGAAATCAAACCTCTAGTTCTAAATGTGTTATGATGGTAATTGGATCCTAACATAACCATCATGGGAAATCAATATACTCCATGAAGTGTCCCATTATGTATGATATTGATATAATGATATCCTGACATAACCATCGTGGGAAATCCAGGGAGTCCATAGAGCGTGTCAACATTCGTTGAATAATTTCTACATTTTGTTCATGAAATTGTGATTCTTGTATGATAATGGTTTGAATATTTGATAAAAGAATACAACCATCATAAATTCATTGAGTAGTGTACATTTTTCATTATTCCTAAGATCAAAGGGACTAGGTGTGGGCCATAGGTAATCAATGATGAAGAATCGAGGGTTGTAAAATGAAAACTTTG
>JASDQU010106037.1:78562-89489 GCA_032191745.1 Picea mariana
AAATTCATTGAGTAGTGTACATTTTTCATTATTCCTAAGATCAAAGGGACTAGGTGTGGGCCATAGGTAATCAATGATGAAGAATCGAGGGTTGTAAAATGAAAACTTTGATATCAAGATCATTTTCCATATTGTTTATTGCAAACTATCATGATGATTTTTATATTTTTTAACAATAATAAATATTATTAGTAAAATTCCACTTTTATATTTTAACAGGTTGGAATAATTAAATTACAAAACTAAGTAAATATATGTATTATAGTATATATCATAAGGTGTATTTAAAGGAAATGGTGTTTATATTCAATATCGTTCATAATTCAAATGTGAAAGTATATCAATATCCATATACAAAGATATTTTCACATGGTGATTTTAGTGTCCTTGAAGAAAAACAAAGTTTATAAAAAAATTGGCGAGTGATAATCCTAGAAATTAAAAGGTAGATTAGGTAGTCTTAGGTAGATAGTTGTCATTAATAAGGAGTAAGAATACCTATTAAATTTTGTGGTCTACAAATTCATGCAAAGCCCAAATTTCCCACAAAGCCACAACCCAAATCCAAGGTTTTGATCTCTATCCTCTACTAAATTTCCACTATGAAAAATCCTTCAGTGCAAGGAAATATATAATATTCTTCCTTGATATTAGGAATGTAGGAGAAGGACATACATTAGGGTAGATATTCAAGCTTAGGAAAATAACCATTGAATCTATAAATAATCCCATTATATTTGTAGAATGTTGATTTCTCTATTATGTTCTTAGCTTCAATAATTGAGAGTGTGAGAGATTCATTAACCACATGAAACCTAGGAAATAATATTTCATCAAGATCCCACTTAATATTGCATCTTTGAGGAATATACCATGGGCTACAAGAGATGGGGGTGAACCTTCTCCAAATACTAGCTAAGCACCATCAATAGATCTTTGAGCTACAATCTCCTTTCATGCTCATGGAGTGGGAGTCATTGTTGCCATGACTAAGGGAGAAATATGTGATATAGAGAAAGCTAACATAATGGAGGGGAGGGGTTACAATGAGAGAAAAGAGAGAGTGTTCTAAGGTAGGGACAAAGAGGTGATTCTTTATGGTGTCAAGTATCTAGGGAAAACCCTGGTTTTATCCCTCTTGGAGTCCTCAAGAGCCTTTTCTCTCCCCATATTTTTTCATTCTCAGTGGATCTTTATTTAACTCAAATTATCCCATTTTTAAGTTCTGTTATTTTTCCTATTTGTTTTGCATTTAAAATGCAGGTTGTTTAAATTTACAACTTAGTTTGCATCTCGTGCTCAACTAGGTAAAATTTGTATTCTCCTTCTTCTTATCTTAAGAAAAATATAATGAGGTTTAGGTATATTTCATTTCACTCATTTTCAAACTCTATAAATTTATGCATTTCCTCATTGATGGGTTTGATATCGAGCTTTTTTTCTATATTCTTCATCGCAAACTTCCATGATGTTGTTTAGATTTTTTAACAACAATAAATGTTATTAGAAATGTGATTTTTATATTTGAATGGGCTCGACATGTGCACTACTATACATATAAAAGAGAATCCCATTGTGTCCAAATAGCTTGACAAAGTAGTTCTTGTTCACGCGAACATGAAAATGGAAAAACATCAACATAAGATGAATTTATAGAAGACATTTCAAGACAAATGAAAGATGAAATGGTAGCTAATACAACCATGGTGATAGCCATAGAAACTATTGAAATGGATGCAGTAGCCACAATTGTATAAATAAGGGTTTTAGCTTGGGCGAGCGTATCAATGGAATAGGAATGGTGGAATTGTGAAGCATTTGATATGCCTTGGATAACAAAGAGAGAATAAGGATGCCAAAATATTGTTAAGTAAAAAAAATCCATTAGAAAACCTTCTTCCAATGGAGAAAAAAAAGAAGACAACAAAAATATCTATATGAGATCAGTGTTTCATAGTTCATGCAACAAAAATTAAATATTGAACATGGAGGGACATTATAGATAAGTCTAATTTCTAGCCAAGTTTTTTGATAGAAGAAGCACCTATAATGGAGGTGTATGTGAAAATTTGTGTTTCCCTTAATGAAGAAGCACCTATGAAGGAGGAGGTGTATGTGGCAATGTTTCTTTCCCTTAATATTCGTTTTTCTTTTGTTTTAAGTTCAAGTAGTGCATGAAATATTGTACAAGAGAAAGAAAAATACATGTAGTTAAATGATTTTTTTAAGATTGAACATGTCAAGCAAGTGAAGAGGTGGAAAATATAGAGCCAAAGATAATTTGTTATATAATTAGAAGATTAGGTAGATTATACAACTAGTTTTCCAAGAGAGAGGTGGTTTCTAAGAACATCATTATGGGACTTGAGAAAAACCAAAAATAACTCAACATACATATTAGTGTAAGAAACCAAAATATTTCCATACATAACACACATCTGATATATGTTCTCACTTGATTTAGATCGACCCATAGGGCCATCTTATGTAGTATCAATATGTGATTGACTCCCTTGAAGGAAGGACCATGAGGTCCACAAATATCAATGAGTAAACATAACAAAATCCTTAATTTATGCTTTATTCTACACATTGGTCCATACTTTGTTGTAACCATGTGACTAGCCAGATACCATGTTGACAAACTAGGCAATCCCCTTGTTGACCATTTAGTTGACCACTTAGTTGACTATTTAATATTAACTTATTATCCCTAGAATATATAGAGGTGTTAAAAACATTTATAACATGATGCTCCAATAGCCCTCCATTATCACAATTCTCTGGAGATTTATAAGGTGAATTTTTTTTATACAAAACCCCATAATTGCAACTTCCTAAAGCTAAAGCATAGCCCAAAGTTTTAAAAACATATATTTCAAGAGAGAATTTACAAATATAGTAGCAACGCAACCCAATTTTGTACAATAAATAATATTCACAACATTTTTTTGTACCAACTATCTCAAATAATGAGCATGCATATCTACATGGTTAGTTTTATTGTGTAACATGATTCACCACAACTTTTATCTCACTTTGATTGTCACAATATATGACAATCAATTTATTGACTAGAAAACCATGCTCACCCATGAGATGTCAAATACATGTTGCCTCTATGCCAGAATGCACTACAACATTATAGTTGGCTTCTGTGGTTGTGTTGTGGCTAACAACAACCTCCCAAATTTGCATCTCATAGACCATTTGAAATTTGGGCGCTTTTTCTGTTTGAAAATTATTTTCAATATTCATTAATTTTCTTTGTAAATATGCTTTATGTTATGATTTTATTGAGCATTAATATGTTCAATATTTTTAGAATTGAAAATTATTTTATTATGATCCTTGTTCATATTGATTGTAATTTTCATTTCTTTGAATTTCATGAATTTAAACATGAAATTCAAAACTCGATTTCGAAATTTTCCTCATGGCATATCGTTTAGGATCATTTCATTTCGTTTGAATCATTTTGATTAATGATCTTGATCGCAGAGTGAGGTTCATAAGGTTTTATCTAATATCCATTCTTAATATTCTTGATCATTTTGGTTCAGAAGCATATCCCTAACAAATCTTTTGCTTGAGCTACAAAATTTCTTAGATTATGCATTAGCTATTATTTCACATCAAGTTTTAACCTATTATCCTAAAAAACAACTCGAATGAGGAATTAAAAAGTTTTGGTTTCCAATTGATTCTATTAAAGCATAACTAATGATTCGAAGATGTACTTAGCATATCATTATCATTTGATTAGTTCATCAATTGATTCTATTAAAGCATAACTAATAATTTGAAGATGTACTTAACATATCCTTATCATTTGATTAGTTCATTGTGGTTATGATTCATATTGAAAATTAAAATTTATATGACTATATGTATAATCACATTAGTAAATACCCATATTTATCATCAATGTATTCGACTGTAATTTGCAATCCAAGTAATGGTACTCTTTGTACTCCGTATGACATGTGGAGTCTTCAAGTTGTATCCACATTCCTCCATGTATTGTACCCCTCTATCTTACAACAACCTAAAATTAATTACCATGTCAAGTCATGTACTTAGAAGTTTTACTCAATTTGGGTTTCTTCGAAATAATAAGAGTTTCATATGTCTGAGTTGATATTTCTTGTTCCTATGTCTACATTTCCCTGTGAATTATCCTGATTATGTCTACATTTCCCTATGAATTATCCTGATATTTCTTGTTCCTATGTTGACTTTTCCCTGTGAATTATCCTGATTATTATCAAGCATTTTAGTATGGGATTAATCTCTATAAATGAACCCCCATGGCCTGAATTCGTTGTGGAAAATGAGGATTCCATTCCTATTCTTCGAAAAGAAGGTTGGTTCGAGTTTCTCATGATATTTCATGGCCACAACCTACAGGTGACCAAATCGTTTTCTCTTAGTTTCCATGGAAAGTATGCCTGGATTGGGGACATCGTATTAGAGCTCGATGAGGCCATAATTTCCAAGGCCAACAAGCTGCCAGCAGAAGGTGAACGATGGTCTAAGACCAAAAGGATTAATAATATACATTGGTCTGTGTTTCTCACCTCATCCAAAACTAAGTACAATCACAAAGGTATTATTGCTTCCATTATTAAGAAGGAATGGAAATATTTATTATGTATTATCAAATGGTATATAACCTGTGAGAGTCTCTGCAGTTTGTTATTTCTCTATTTATTTCTCTATCATGTTCATTTGCTAATGGTCTTTGTGGGATTCGAGCTAAATATGCCCTTTTTATATTGAAATCCCTCACAAAAATGGTAAAATTTTATCAAAGAGACCATATCAGATCTGAGAGGAACCTCTTTCACCATAGTTTAATCAGGATATTGATTGAGTATCATTTGAGCCAAATTAATGATTTATGGGAATAATTTATTAAAATAAATATTTTCTTGAAACCCTAGAACTAAACCCGCATACCCAAGATTTCGAATTTGGGTTCAAATCCACTAATTCAAAAGGTGATGATGACAATAATCTTTCACAAATATCATACTCAAAGAATATTCCGACAAGGGTTACATGCAAACAAACTCTGAGGTTAAATACAAAGCTTAAAACAATGTCTTTTGATACAAATAAACAAGTTTCTATTGAATATTTTGATCATGCTGTATTTTCCTCTCTCACATATGAATGTCCTCAAGATGATAGCTCCCCTGATATCAAACCCTCTAAGGATCCAGAGAAGTTATTCGACTTCATGAATAAACGACAAGGGAGAAAGATGTCAAGGTATATCAAGAATAAATCTAGGAAGGTTTCTAATGTTGGTTATCCCATTCATATAGAGGATGACGAAACTAAATGAACTCAAGATAATACTTCTTGGGAGAAGGAATCCTCACCCATTGTGGGAAAACCTGTAGAGGAAAAATATAGGATTGACACCAGTTTGTAGGCTTCCTTTTGGAAGAAGAAATACTTTGTAGTGGCTCCAATTTTAGAAAATAGTTTAATTTATCTCGAATCGGAGAACCAACTACTCAGATCTGAAAACAAATCCTTTGTTGAAGATCACAATAAACACATTTCAAATATCAAGCGTAACAAAAAGGAAGACTCATTGACAATCAATTCTCCAGGGGTTAATATTTTTATCAATTAAGAGTTTAAAAATTCTACCTCTTAATGCTCAAGTGTAAATATCAGAGTTTGTTTGACAGGTATGGATTTATTTTATTTCTTCTATTTTATTTTTAGAAAGAATTACAAAATTAAAAATTATGTAGCTGCTCTGATTTCTTATTTTTGTTTATTTATTTTTAATTTAATTTATTTGTTTTGACAAGTGTAAATCATATGACATGGACCATGAATCAAGAAAATATTATATTTTCAAGATGCAATGATGGGTTATGAAGACAATTAGTTAGTCTATTATATAAAGATTGTCTTTATTTTTTTTCAATTTGTTGTAATTTTGATTTGGTTTGGGAATCAGAGTCTCTTTATGAAATCCCATTCTTTATTTTAAAGAGTCAAATTATCTTTAATTAATAATTAGTACTTAGACATAGCTGTAACTCTTTTCTATAAAAGAGAGAAAGTAAGCTAAGTCCTCGGTTCATAATTTTAGAAGATATGTGAAATTATACATTGTTTTAGAATTTCCTTACCAAACTTTTATACTAGATCGTTTGATTTTGATTATCAAAATAAGCATCAATATTCAACACTGATATATGAATGTTTCATTTATTTTATCAAAATCCTATTGATGTATCTATTGTGTTATGGTAGTATAATTAATGCAATTAATTACTATTAATTGATTGTATTCATTTTATCTATTGTTGCACATAGTAATTTTCAATTGAATTGTATATGAATATTTTTGTATTTCAAGATCTCTTCTAACTAATTAGATAGATCTTTCATCTATTGCACATTTGTTTGATTGAAACATATGTTTAAAAAGATATGTATCTTTTAAATATTGTTTCATTTTATCGATTCATATACAGATAGAGACATACCTGGCTGTTAGTTATTTTTAATTCATAGTTTATATTCATTAGTTTTGTTATTAGTTTCAGAAAATATTGTATTGAATTATTTTCATCAATATTTATTGTATTTTTTTTTTCAGAAAATATATTTCAAAAAAAGAAACAAATGTCATTTTGTAGGAGTAGCTTATGAATCTGGTTTGAATTATCTTATTTCAGATAGTATTCAAATTGTTTGAAAATATATTCAAATATAGATTATTTTCTAGAGAAGTATTATTTATTATTTATATTACTCAATATTAAATATAAATTAGAAATAATAGTGAGTGTAAACATAAAAATTGTTTAATTATTATATTTAAAGTTAGGATAATAAAGGGTAACTGGACCCATAACGAGTCGGAATTGCCACTTCAACAAAAAATGGTTTAATTGGGACCCTGACTGGGCGATATCCCCAAATATTGATCATGGTCATTTTTGTCCATCAACATTTTTGGCGCTAGAAGGAGGGACTTTAGATAATGAATGGACAAAAAATCATAGAAAATTGGTAGCCATCCTAAGAGATCGCCTTCTCACTCAATATCTCCTGCAACTTCCAAATCCTCATCAAGATATACATCTATTAATACCAAATTTTCTCTTCTTCAAGATGGTGTTACTCAAATTCCAACTCATTCAGCGCATTATGAAACTTCTATTTGAATCTCTTCTATTAATTCACCTGTCATTAACCTTTTATCTAGAATTTATTCGAAACCTATGTTTTCACCTGAAGTGAAACAAATTAGACAACATATAGAAAGTCTCATAAGTCAGGGTGAGTCTTCACAAGGATCTGTAGAAACTGATAATTCAGTTCTTCATGAACTTGGATTCTTAACCAGAGCACATAGTCAAAGATTAGGTGTTGAACCTATTGAATTTACATTGCCTTCATAACCACCCAAAAGACCTCTTACAACCATTGGTGGTGGTAATCATCCACCAACTCCTATAGATACAACTTTAGTTATCCCTCCATCACCACCTTCCCCTCATCCCATCATTATGAAATGTCAACCGAGAAGGCCATGGAGAACACTAGGAGCAGTTAATGTTCATGGATACCAACATGGTCTTCCAAACAATCCTAATAAATGGCTGCCTAAATTTGATCCTGGATCAAAAAAACCTTTGGATGAACATATCAGTAAATTTTTGTTAGACGTTAACCTTAGAGGTGTTGAAGAATAATATGTGGTCTGTAGAATTTTTCCCTATACTTTCGAAGGAAAGGATTACACTTGGTATTTTACATTGCAGGCTAATTCCATTGCAGACTGGGATACTTTTGAAGATCTATTTATCAAAACAATTGGAGATGATAAAACTTAATCCACTTTAATGGTAGAACTTTCCAAGATCAAAATGGGTCCAAAAGAAACAATTAAATATTTTAATCAAAGGTTTTTTAAATTTCTTAATAAAATTCCCGATACATCCAAACCTGGAGTTGATATTCAGATTGATTTTTATTCTTCTGTTTTGCCAATATCTATGCTATGTTTGTTAAATGAGTAGCCAATAATACTTTAGTTGAAGCAATACAGAAAGCTTTAGAGGTTGAAAAGGAAATGTCTAGCATTGCAAATAAATATTCAGTTGAGGAACCAAGGTCTTCTCAGACAGTAAAGAAGGAGATTACGAAAGAAGAAAAGAAGGATAAGGATTCTTTTGATATGGATAGTATTCCAAAGGTTATGAAAACAATAGCAAACGAAATGGTTGACATTAAAGGAAATCTTCTTAAGGTTTCCAATAGACCGTTTAGACCTTTTGTCAAGACTAACATGAAAATACCTTTTGGTAGTCATATTTTTACTTTCAAAAGTCAAGAGGTAAATGAAGATGAAGAAGAAGCCAATGGAGATGAAATACAAGATACAAATATTTTATTGGATATCAATGGAATTTTTTATGAAGAAGAAACTCAGGAATCTCTTATTGCTCAAACCATAAGAAAAATTTCACCTTCAACTTCCGGATCTTCTCCATCAATTATTATTTCAAATAAAGAATCTAATGAAGACATGTCAACTTCTAAGACTTTAATAATTGTTGATAAGATTGAATATGATATCACAGAGGATATGAAGAAGACAATGGAAAAAAATTCTTTTTTTTAATTGAGCAAGCTAAAATCTAAAAAAAATAGTTTGTTAAAAGTTTTAGGCTCTACTGACAAATCATCTTTACCTTCTACCATAGTAGAAAATAGAGAAAAAAACATAATTGCTTAGAATTATTCATTAAATAGGAAGATCGATGCAGTTTTGATTGGTGATAGATATAAATTGTAACATCATGCTCTTGCATGCACATGTTTTGACTTACTCTTTGAGGAAACTTGTATGCAAGTGATCCAGTTTAGTATATGGTTGTCTGTTTCGCTTATGGATTCTGATGATGATGTTGTTAGATTATGATGTTATGTTATTTGATATCTATGTATAGACAGGTGTTATTGATAGGTTTCTCCTGAGTGTGCATGGAACTTGATATATTGAGGATGTTGATGGCATCAATGAACCTCCTTGGACTTCGGATCGAGTCAAAGAGTGGATTGTTTATGGTTTGTGTATTTCTATTTATGCATATGTGACATATGATCGGGTATATTATGATGTTGTTATGGATCATTGACAGTGTTTCGTTGATGGATGAAGGTTGACAATTTCTTGCTAATCAGACTCCCATAAGGAGTAAAGGGGTTATGCACAACAACCAGATATTGAGGGAGAGGTGTGGCAACAACCCTGTCATAGCCTACTAGCACTCCCACCATGGCTCAAAGTGTAGCTTAACGATTACCTAGTTATCGAGATCCACAATGTCATGAGGGAAAACTAAGACAATCTCTCATGAAGATTCTAAGGGGCGCACAATAAGGCAGGGACATTATTCCTTAGAGGCTCTTAGTCTCTCACAAGGTCGTTTGATGGAGTATTGACTCCAAGGGTTGGACAACCACCAAAATCATTTAAAGGCGAGTAGCACCCTTGGAGCACGTAGTGCGTCTTGAAGGACACGTCACATAAATAAAACTTGAATAAAGGAGAGTGTCACCCTTGGAGCACAGAGTGCATCTTAAAGGCCACATCAGAATTTTAATAAAGGTGAGTCAATGAACCTAGGTGCCTAGAAAAAAAAATTGTTTTGACATTTTCGGACTTAAAATAATTATTAAATGAGTAATTTTTATTAATTATAAAATCCCCTAAAAAAATTCTAAGCCTAGTTTAAAAAATTGAGCCTAAGTTTAAAGTGGGTAAGAAGACTAAATAAATGAAATTATAAATTTAATAAATGGTGGGGGATGAAGAAAAATCAAGTTAGGAATTGAAAGAGTAAAAATTTATATCTAAAGATTTAATTATATAAATATGTGCAAAATAATACCAAATTGTAACTAAGATAAGAAAGGAAATAAATGTAAAAAGGAATGTGGAAGCATAGAAATGAATCTAGTCTAATCTAACTAAAGAACTTTCCTAAATTAAACACAACTAAGTTTTAGAAAGGCGACAATCATTAAAAAGGAAATACAAGGACTAAATGAACAGCTAGGAGTGATTTTAGGAGCGCTTTTAGGATGAGTGAGAGAAATTCACATTTAATTAAATTAAATAGTGAATTTTTGGTGCAAGTAAGGGAACGGGTGACAAGTGTACGAAGGAGAGTAATTCCTAATGAATTTTTAAAAACAAATTAAATGTTAAAATGGAAAGTGTTCACTAAGAAAAATTCTATAAAAGAAATGGCTCAAAGGAGGAATGGGGAATGATTGGTATGAGTAACTTTATGCTCCCATAATTTCTTTGACTGAATTTTCTTGTGAGATTTGGGTTACCCAACTCGAAAAAGAGAGTGGTAGCTCGACCTTGCGAGGTAATTTGGGAGCTAGATTTTTCTAGTTGTGTTCCTGTGTGGCCCCTTTGCATCTTGGGGGGATAAGGGGGAAGAAGAGTACCCCTAGCGTTGGCTGGGAGGTACCGATGAAGTTTCTTTATTAGAAAGATTGAAGACTTTGTGCAATATCTCAGATTGGATACCAACACCACATTCTACCAATTTATTGGTTATGGTACTGTTATTTTTGTGTCTTTATGGTCAGAAGGAAGTCTATTCAAACAATGAAAATTTTTCCATTGCCTTTCTTAAATTATGTTGTGTACCAATTATGTATGGAACGTTTGTAGACATTTAAGGATATAATATTTCGATATCTCAATTAAATTTGGTTACCCATTAGTGTTTGAATCGAATCTACTTCCCATTGCGATACTCAATGGGTCACGAAAGAATTTTTCCTTATGTAAGTTCATAAAAAGTTAGATTTGAAGAAAAACAATTAAATTCCGCATTGTTCCTACCCTGACAAATCT
>JASDQU010106037.1:124057-141035 GCA_032191745.1 Picea mariana
GCGGTTTGAGAGTTATGGCCTTACGAAGTTGGAGGACCCTCATATGTCATCTAGAAGCCCCAAAAGGTCAAAGTAATCAAAGTGGTTTAAGAGATTTTAAAAGGTAAATAATCAAGTGAAGTGATGAGTGTATTATAATTAAAAGTGAATACAAAATAATTTTTTTCAATAATAAATTTAATGGAGAAATTAGAAGTGGACCCAACCCTAAAATAAGGAAAGTGGGGCCAAGTGACCTAGAAGATGTTTTTAAGGAAGCTACTTGGAGAGTATAAATAAGAGGCAAGGCTCTCTCATTTGAAACACACTTGAGCGTATTGAATATATATATATATGTGTCTGAGGTAACCAAGTATATCTAAACTGTAATTCTAAGTGAAGGTGAAGAAAAGAAGGCCAAAATGCAAGGAAGGATAAATTCTTTTGATGGTGCTTTCTAAGGTTTGTTATTTACAGGTCATCTCACCATTTTCACTATAACTTTTTTTTTATAATGACTCAGACCGTGAAATTTCTATGAAAGTGAGAAAACATATCCAAGTATCTGTGGTAAAAAAATCAGCTTGTTGTTCGTTTTATTTTGGGAGTTGCACTCCGTGGAAAATAGGGTTTGTGGCCAGTCCTAAAACTAGTCAAAATCAGGTGTTTCGGGTAACAATGTCATAACAGATCCAAATTCAGTGAGACCAAATGTGTTGGTTAGGGGACAGTATTTAGTATGTTGTGTAATAGTTTCAGATCCATTCATCAAACATTTTGTGCGGGGCATGCTCTACAAGGTCGCTCTCTACAATAATCCAGAATTCAGCAAGGTATGCCATTTTTGCTATAACTCATTTTCTGTGAGGTTCCAAGTAGTGAAACTTGGAGGAATTGCATTAAATACACTGAAGAACATTGTGTATTAGTTTCAGATATTTATACATTACAGGTTCAAATTTATGATTACTTCAAGTTAGGGTTGTTGACTAATCCAAAACTAGGCATGTGAGACTAAAGAAAAGTTTGATGAAAATGCTAGTCTCTTGTTTTTAAAGTTAAGGAAGGTTTGCAGAAATGTGATCATATACACCAGGTCTATTACATAGCTACAAATCATATTTGGATGATAAAATTGACGAGGGCTTTTGGTTGTGGTACATGTTGAGTACATGGTTGAGACAAGTAGCTGATGAGTTGGCGCACATACATGAGGTGTATAGTTGATAATGTTGGTACATGTTGATGAGTCATATTTGATGAGTAGTTGACACATGATTGGAACATACTTGGTACATGGTTGGATGCACTTGTTTATGGTACAGGTTGATAATAGGTTGGTGCATGGTTGATGCACTTGTTTATGGTACAGGTTGATTACAGGTTGGTATATGGTTGATGCACTTGTTTATGGTACAGGTTGATTACAGGTTAAGGTACAGGTAGATGAATGGTTGATGCATGGTTTAGATTTATTGGTACAATTTTACAGCAGTATATCTCACAGTGATAATGTGATCGTGGTTCCATCATTCTACTTCTACTTCAGGGTGGCAGGACGGGGCAAGGACAGCTGGTTGTAGCCACCTTTCGGTTGTAGACGGAGAACATTGGGGGTTGTAGCCTCCTTCTGGTTGTAGCCAGAGATTTGGGGAATTGGAGCTTCCCTCGGGTTTTAGCCTGAGAAACTATTGGGTTGGAGTCTCCTTCTAGTTGCAGCTAGAAAACAAAGGAAGTTGGTGCTTCCAATGAATGTAATTCTTCAAGACATATAAGAAAAAAAATTATGTGGTTTTCTCCCGTTTGGGTTTCCACGTAAAACACTGGTGTATTGTGTATGTGTGTGATTGTTTATTTATCACTGCTCATTATTGGATAATAATTCTACATTGATATAACATTTCAAGAAAAAGGATTATAATTATGCTATTACTGATTCACCCCCCCTCTCATTAATCCAACATCTGCAACTCATGTGTTGGCCTCAACTGGGCTATGTGGTAGGAATACCTCGATTCCTCCAATGATCAGAATGTGTTTCTGACCTTCCTCTATCAACTCTCCTTACTGATCTGAACTCACCTCTGAGTTCATGGGACTGTCAAACAATCTCTTCTCTTCTCCCTTTCCCACCTGGCAATCTGGTATTTCTGCCTTGCCCTCTTGGCAGTATATGAGATCCTCCAATGATCCCATATCATTTCCCACCTAGCAACTTAAAATTTCATCGTTGCTCACCTGGCAGTCACTGAGACCCTTCTCTGATCTCTTCTCCTCATTATCACTAAGACTCTTCCCAGTTTCTGGTTCAGAAATGTGAATCAGTTCCTCCTCTAATTCACTGAGGTTTTCAGTATGCCTCAGCCACCTTCTCAATAGCCTTCGTTGTCCTCTGGCCAACAATTTCTAAATGGGCCACTTCAACTTCTTCTTCATGGGCCATTCATACACCCAATGCACCTTTGCATCTCGTTGCATTTTCAATGAAAGATTCTCCATCTGTGTTCTTATCTCTTTGAGCTCTTTGTCTGTCTTAGCCTTTATTTTATGCTGGTGGTCTCCTCTTGGACCATGTTCATGGCCTTCATTATACATCTCCTTCTTCTACCTGCTCTCCTGGAAATCCTATTGTTCACTCTACAACTGAGAGCATTCCCAGCTTCCCCTACAACTCACCTAGTTGTCTATTAGTTGTTGCACACCTTGCAAAAATCACCACAAACCATCAACGCCCTATCTTCCTTCACCTATTGTATACAGATGAACTACTGCTTTGATACCACATGATGTTACCATAATTTTTCCTTCAATAATTTTCTCCTGAAATATACAGACAAAATTCCTCTCTGACACCACATCATCTAGACCCCCTACCTCTGCCTCGATAGGGTCTGCTGACTTCGCGGTCTAAGGATCATTCTTCATCTCTTGATGAGCTGAAATGGCTCTTTATTTCTCTGCTGGAACCTTCAACAAACAAATCCACAGGTCCAAATGAGAACTCAGCCTATGCAAACAGCACCAAGCATGAGCTTCCTCCACGTGACTACAACCCTGTGACCACAAGACTACCCAATAGTCGCGTCACGTTTCACGATGTCGGGGCTTTTCAGTCCAAGACACCTGACTCCTCCAAGTCCCAAAACTTGACTAGGGGACTAGCAAGCGCTATCCCTCTCTCCTATGCACACGATGTGACCTTCCTCTAGGAATTGGGTCTCATCTCCCAAATATTTCAGGACTTCGCGATTCATGAAGTTGAAAGACTTCTCACCGCAGATCTTTCGATCCTCGAAACCCCGAAATTCTCCCATGAAGGATCAAAGGCTCCTAGCGCTCCAAGATCCGACAGTTGTGATCAAATCACGATTTCGTGATTCATGAGTTATAACAACTCTGCCCTTTGATCTTCTCCAGTAGAGAGTCAACAAAATGTTGATCTCTCGTCACGTGTCCTTCGATGATGGACGGCTAGGATTGTTTTGTCTCCCATCTCACCAAGTATATACTCTTGTCTCCACCTCCATTTTCCCAGTGCCCAATCCTCTGATGTGTGTGGATCTCTGCCACGTGTCACCCCTGATCCAACGGTCTAGAATGATTTCACGAATTCTCCTTTCACAATTTTTCTCCTCTACTCCTTTCAAATCTCCCGATGTCCGATTCCACAAACACCACAGATCTGCTACC
Organism: Picea mariana; assembly: GCA_032191745.1. Taxonomy (NCBI): domain Eukaryota; kingdom Viridiplantae; phylum Streptophyta; class Pinopsida; order Pinales; family Pinaceae; genus Picea; species Picea mariana. The sequence goes on from JASDQU010106037.1 coordinate 127,727, forward strand.
ACCTGTCACCTCTGATAATGGATGGTTCTGATCGTTTCAGAACTTCTCTTGTGCACCTTCCTCCGGATCCAACGACTATTGGTCCTCTGTGCTCAGATCTGATAGTTCATATCTGATATACTCCTATGCGCATTCTTCATTGTCTAAACGTTGGCTCCGGTGGTCCAGATTCGCTCCTCTACAGTTGATCTAATGGATATCGATGCTCGTCCTCCTGAGCTTGCTCTTCTCCCTAGTCTTGGAATATTTCAACGCTTCGAAGGTCTCGGCCTTCGATATCCTTCCTGCGAGCCCTATGATTTTGGGTCTCAACTTTTGTTATCCCTCCTAAGATTTTCGAATTGAATCAAATCTAAGGGGCTCGACCCTCTGCTTCCTTAGAAGAATTTTGGTGATCCTCCTGGCACACTTCTGTGCTCAACCTCCTTAGCTTTCGAACTTGAAACAAGTTCTTCCTATGCACACTCCTTGTGCTCTAACTATCCTTCAGATGGTTTTCTATCAACACTTCATCTGAGTGTTGGCATGGTGCACTCGTCGCACACATCTTCCTCCAGAGTGTTCAACAACCCTATTCCTTTCTCTCCTTGAAAGAATATGTGTGCCCTCCTGGCAACTTCTTCTGAAGAACGCCTTGTTGAGCCTATAGAGTGTTCAAAAACTCTATAAGTGTCTTCTCCCCTTGACACTCCCCTTATCTCTGAACTTGAAATAGAGTTTGTCTTGTGCATTCTTTTCACTCACTCAATGCCCTCCTGGTAGAGCTTCATAGAATCCTCAACAATTATGTCTCTTTGTGCTTCCTCTGCATAGTCTTACCTCCAAGGTGTTCAACAACCTTGAGGCTTCTCCCTTGAGTTAATGATTCTTCTAGTCCACCCTCCTCGCACATTCTCGTTTGAATTCAACACAGAACTCAGATGTGCACTCTTGCACTAGCTGACATGAAGCCACAAACACTCTGTCATGCAACCTCTTACATGAAGCCACAAAGAACCCAGACCAAAATCATAAAACTTACAGACAACAAATTTTGTCTATCCAGATGGAACCTATCACATACATCTACAGCATAAATGAACACACACACGACATTCACAATAGACATGGAAACACACAAATAACCATGTGCGGGAAAAAATTATCTCTTCATTAACATAAATGTCTGGTTACAATGTGTACAAAGCTCAGACTGATACAGAGCCTTGGCTCTCTCTGCCTATCCTATTCTCATTTGTTCTTACTAATGAAAATAGGAAAACAAAAGTATTTTTCAAAGAGGGGCTCCTCGAGCTCTTCCCTCCAAGCTACCTATTCTCATTAATTACATTCAATGGCCACCTAGATCCAAATCAGATCTAGATCTTCAGCCTGTCATCCATTAAAGGTGACTCTATATACAACCTGTGCAAAAGCATGGCTTTGACTCTTCCAACCTTACAATCATTTAATCACATTTTGAATTTTAAAAAATGAGAGGGTTGGCCCCTCTCCCTTCATTGAATGCACACTTTGATGTGCTCTCTAGTTGGTGCATTGCTGAGTTGGAGCGATGCTCCTGCATCATCTAAACTCTCTCCTAGGTTTGTGGGACCTTTCGAGGTTGTGGGAAAGAAAGAGCCTATGGCCTATCTACTAGCCTTGCCTGATTATTTGAGGTGTATGCACGATGTTTTTCATGTATTTGTTTTGAGACATTATGTTAGTGATTGTTATAACCCTAAATTGCACCAGACATGGATACCTGACATCAAGCCATCTAACTTGCTATCTTTGCAAAGTCATCACTAAACAAGCTCTTACAAAAATCATTGTTTTGAAGGTGTATGTGCCCTGCACCACTACTACCCACGTATACACGCCTGCTGACCCACTACAGCCCGCGTACACACACAGAATATCGCAAAAAATCAAAATTTCATAGGATACTAGTTTTCGGGCCATAACTTAACCGTTTGACTGCCCATAGCCAATTACCCCTGTTATCACTCCAAGAGTCACTCCCAGACTGCAAATGAGAGTAAGATTGGTAACAGAGAAATATAGATGGATTAAAATAGTTTGAATAGGTGAATCAACTAGAGAAGAGTAAAAAGGAGGGCGTCGGACTACTGCAAATACATTTCATTGGGAATGGAGTCATAACATCCTAAAGATCAAAGGCAATCAAGTTTCCTACCAGACAAAAGGCTTATACAAAGATGGATAGAAGAATAGAAGGTAAACAAAGAGAATAATATCCACATAACATAGATCATTTCTGTAATATAGATTAAAGGGTGCTTGAACAATAGTCTGTGATTAACAGGCAATTACTGCAAATCCTTTGCAGCTCAGGAATTCATTAACCAAAGGAAAATTTTGATCTTCAAAATCTGTAAATATTACTCAAGCAAGATGACAAGATAAAATGATAACAAAGAAAACAAATTCTTATAAGAAACTCTCACGAATCTCTAATGGTAGAAATGTTAATTACAACAAGCCCTCAGGCTTACAATTGAGCAAATAAATTGTTCCTCTAGATCTCTCCTCTCTTGGATCATGAATCTAACCCCCTATCCTCAATATATCTCCTTCCTTAGATAGAAAACAGAATCCAAATAAAATTAGGAGGTCGAATCCCATCTCCTCCATTGGATTCTAAGCCTTGGATATAGGTGGCAACAATCAAAGAGAGCAAAATTCAACAAACTGTTAATTTTCTGGAATTTGTTGGAAGTCATTAATAAATTGTTTCCACCTCATGCATGAGGAATTTTATGGAGCTAAATATTAGGTGCAGGTGTCCCTTGACATCTAACTGATCCTTGAAAATCCATTTGAATCCTCCTTGATAGGTGGCAACCTCCCAACAAGGTGAATATCAAAACCGTGACCGCTACAGGAAACTAGGTAGCGCCATTGTAAAACAGTTGGTAGCACCACTTCTATGTCTAATATCTCTCAAACCATATCAAATTTTGAAACAATGAGAGAGGTGTTTGTTATTTCAAATGTTATGAACAAAAACCTCCTCCAGTTTTCAAAAATACCTTCTCAATTGCTCATAATCCAAGTTTCAAGTTAGTGACTCAAAACTGGTAAAATAACTCTGCACAATTGGTTTTCTGCCAAAATTTAGATAGAGAATTTAGGTAGCGCCTGCCTGTGTGTCTGCCTCCAATTCAGTAGCATAAATCCATGGTTATTTTTTATGCTTGGAACCTTGTGAGAGTTTTGTCGATGATTTTTCTTGACACTTGGCACCTTAACCAATCTTGTGCTAAGATAGGCTTCATGGAGGATAGAGTCCTCCCTGAGAGGCTCTAAGAAATATTGTAGTTTCAGTGCCTTATCCTTTGGGCTTGTGGAGTCATGCTCTGTTGCATCGTGCTGAAGACAACATACTGACAACTTATATTACTCTACTTTCAAAAAAAAATCAAACACACCTGCTCTTGATGGAGCTTATTTATGTACAAAACCTAAGCTAACTGACTTTTACAATGGGCTAGGTGAAGGAAAACTTCCACCAAATCCATTCAAGCAACTTGCTAACATGAGTCTTTATAATGCCAATGATTGACAGCAGACAAGAGGAATATGACAATGGTTTGAAAACATTTCCTATATCTCCTCTGACTGTTGCTGACACAATAAATTTTACAGGTTCCAAAACATTTGAGAAATACAACTCCATATACACCCCTACAGGGTCATGAAAATGGTGACAAAACACATGGGACTGATAACATATTTATTTTTCCCCTTCAAGTTGCTTACTGTAAACTGTGGGTACAAGTGGAAGAAGGATTGACGTAGGTGGAGGCTGATCAAATGATGATTGTTGATTTACTTCTGGCTGTGTATAAATGATCTCTTCATGTGCCTCAACTAAGGGCTTCTCCTGGTCAAATTTTTGGGTTATGTCGTATGTGACAAGGCCAACCTCTGCATCATACTCCATGTCTTCATAGTGATCAAATATAGGATAAGTTTGTTGTTCATCATCACTAGAATATTCATAAAAAATGGGTTTCCCTTCATACCTATGATCAACCTCTAAAACAGTAATTTCATCAAGAATGTAATTGTTAAAAATATCCATTTCAGGAACAACAATAATTGTTGTTTCTAGTTGTTCATACACATGATTTTCATTTGAAACAAAGTTATGAATGTTTTCCTCTCCGAATATAGGAGTATTCTTTATGATTTCATTTGGATAGTGAATAAAATCATTTTCATCTTTATATTTGGCAGAGTAATCTAATAGATCTTGAGCACATTCTACATATCCCATACAACAATTATGACAAATACTTTCAGAGGGATAAAACATTTTGCAGTTTTCATTGAATACTCTGTGGAAATCATTCAATGATGAAATGTTGGAAGGGGGTAACGAGAAATACCATTTACGTGCATCCCCATGCAATGAATACATGAACATTTTCATCAAAATATCTTCATGATGGATGTCAAGCTACTATATCAAATTATGAAATTCATGAACATGCTCAACAGGGCTGTCATCCTTACCTTCATATAATCTAGGCGGCAAATCTTTCCATTCATCAATAAGAGGCACGGGATGTGGATAATCATCTATGGATGATAAATTGAGTGGGGCAAACCTCCTATCCAGGATAGCCTTCATAGCCATTTAATTGGTCTCATTCCAGTGGATTCACCAAAAGATTCTAAACAATGGAATCGCCATGGTGAATGTGCATTCTTGAAGGTGTCCAGCTTTAGTCACCATCTAAAACTGGAGTTGTGCAATGTCGTTCTTCCCAGGGAGATTTTCAATCTGCTCAAATCTATCCCCAGCAATGGCACCAATTATGTTATCACTCCAAGTGTCACTCCCAGACTGCAAATGAGAGTAATCTTGGTAACATAGAAATATAAATGGATTAAAATAGTTTGAATAGGTGGATCAACTAAAGAAGAGTAAAAGGGAGGGCGTTAGACTGCTGCAAATACATTCCATTGGGCATGGAGTCATATCATCCTACAGATCAAAGGCAATCAAGCTACCTACCAGACAAAATTCTTATGAAAATATGGATAGAAAAATAGAAGGTAAACAAAGAGAAGAATATCCACATAACAAAGATCATTTCTGTAATATATATTAAAGGGTGCTTGAACAATAATCTGTGATTAACAAGTAATTACGACAAATCATTTGCAACTCATGAATTCATTAACCAAAGGTAGCTTTTGATATTCAAAATCTATAAATATTACTCAAGCAATATGACAAGATAAAAAGATAACATAGAACACAATGTCTGATAAGAAACTCTCATGAATCTCTAATGGCAGAAATGCTAATTACAACAGGCCCTCAGGATTACAATTGAGCAAATAAATTGTTCCTCTAGCTCTCTCCTCTCTTGTATCATGAATCCAACACCCTATCCTCAAAAGATATCCTTCCTTAAATAGAAAATAGCATCTAAATAACCTTAGGAGGTCTAATCCCATCTCCTCTAGTGGATTCTAAGCCTTGGAGATAGGTGGCAACAATCAAAGAGACAAAAATCCAACAAACTGCTAATTTTTAGGAATTTGTTGGAAGTCATTAATAAATTGTTTCCACCTCATGCATGAGGCCTTTGATGGAGATAAATATTAGGTGAAAGTGTCTCTTGACATCTAACTGATCCTTGAGAAGCCATTTGAATCCTCCTTGACAGGTGCCAACCTCCCAACAAGGCGAATATCAAAACCGTGACCACTACAGGAAATTAGGTAGTGCCACTGTAAAACAGTTGGTAACACCACTTCTATGTCTAATATCTCTCAAAACATACCACATTTTGAAACAATGAGAGAGGTTTTTGTTATTTGGAATGTTTTTAACCAAAACCTCCTCCAAATTTCAAAAATACATTCTCAATTGTTCATAATCCAAGTTTCAAGTTAGTGACTCAAAACTGGTAAAATAACTCTGCACAATTCATTTTCTTCCAGAATTTAGGTAGCGAATTTAGGTAGCGCCCGCCTGTGTGTCTGCGTAAAATTCGGTAGCGTAAATCCATGGGTGCTTTTGATGCTTGGAACCTTGTAAGAGTGTTGTAAATGCTTGTTATTGACACTTGGCACTTTAACCAATCTTGTGCTAACAACCCCAACTGTTACTATCCCTTTTATCCTATAAAAGAAGGGGTTGGGGTCCCATATAAAAGGGGAAGCACGAGAGAAAAGAAACTTTTCCCATTTTATCAATCCCCCTTTGCCCCAATTGCAAATCCCTTTACCTTTTCCCTAAGAGAGAACTTAAAAGGAGAAGAAGATGTGGAAGCAGTTGGTGCGTTGTGAAGAGGATCCCAAGACCGAGTTCAAGGAGCAATGTTGATCGCATATTGTAAGTGACTTTTGTGAGATTAATATAAAGAAGTACTTTTTTCATCCCGCCAAATGACGTCTTAAACTTATATGATTTATTTACATTTATTTTTTATGATGTATAACCCACTAATCCATATGTATAATGCATGCTTGTAGTTTCTTGTTTGTCTTTTGGTGAATGCAGGTCAGCCTTGGGAGGTGACTTGCAGTCAGGACACAACTAAGCCCAAAGGGATCGACACCGGACTCATAGTTTAAGGTATGCCTACTAGATCCCTATATCTTGTCTTTTATGTATGATTGTGGGGTAATGTCGGGATAGTTGATAAAAAGTAGGAGACTTTATACGGTTAGCTCTTCCTACATTTTAGAACCCTGGTGTAGTCCATAGAGGGGTGTTCCCGCTATAGAAGAATTGGCGAACGTATTGGGGATGCCTCTAGGGTATTTGGGGATATTTCTTTTTGGGTTATTTGAATCAGTTTATTCACTGTTTTCTAAGTTTCTGTAAGCTTATGTGTCTTTAAGGGATTCTGGTCTTCCATACTAATGCAGACCCCCAACCTTCGGGCCAAGATCCACACAGGAACGATCTTCTTCGAATCCACAGAACCGAAATAGTTCTTTCGGGCCCTCACTGGAACCCCACGAATCCGATCCATAGGTCCTTCATGAAAACCCCACTGGCACAAGCAATCCACCAGGCGTGAGTCTTCAACCTTCGGCCAAGCCAAGAGATGCTTTTCACATTTCACGACTTCGCAAATCTTGATGTCGAGTCTCTGACTCCTCAATCCCCAAAATGTCGAAATGTCGAAATACCGAAATGGGCTCAACAACGATTAGCCCGGCCCACATCTCGGTCCATGTGACCACTTTCTCCGTGACCACAACCCTACTCCAAAGTCACGTCGTGTTTCATGACTTCGAGGTTTTTGACGTAAAGTGCCCCCGCTCCTTGTCCTTGAGATTTCCGAAATATCGAATCCCGAAATGCCAAAATGCCGAAATCTGTGACCGCAGCCCTACTCCAAGATACGTCGCGTTTCATAAATTTGGGGTTTTCAATGCAAAGTGCCCCGGCTCCTTGTACTTGGGATAGCCGAAATGTCAAAACCCCGAAACTCTAAAACCTCCAAAGGGAGATCAACGACTGTGAGCCTCCCCTGATCCGACGGCTTCAGATCCTTTCGGGATTTCATGAGTCAAGAGTCCCGACTCTTACCCTTTGTATCCCCCAGTAGATGAAATACCGAAATGCCGAAATATCTCTGTTGAGAGATCAACAACCCTTGTCCCTCTTGGACCAACGACTACGATCCAACTGGATCAATGGCCCACATCCTTTCGGGGTTTTCCCCAAAACCTTGACCGCTCATCACGTGTCCTCCTGTGGACGGTCACGATGCTTTCAGGATTTCATGAGCCGGGACTTCCTGTCTCACGACTCTTCTTCCTCGAACTTCCGGTGTCCGAAACCCCGATGGCTTCTGGATCTCTACCATGCATCCTCTCAACGATGGACAGTGCTGATCTTTTCGTGACTTTGACGAGTCCTCTCCTTTGCATATATGAGGGTTAAACCTCGTGCACCTTCTCCTGGATCTGATGGCTATTGGTCCCCTGCACTAGATCTGACGACCTAGATCTATTCTCTTGCACTCTCTCCTCCTACTGCCTGGACACGAACTCAACAGTCTAGATCTCTTCCCCAGTGCCTGAATCAACGACAATTGTTCTCTCATGAGCTCGCGCTTCTCCCTTCCTCCCTTAGAAGATTTCTTACTCCAAAAGGCCTCGGCCTTTGTCTCTGTTGCGAATCCTGTATCCTTGGCTCCTGCATGTGTTCTAAGGACGTTGTCCCTCCTGGGCTTTATCGACTATGAAACCTTGACAGGTTTCTCGACTTCTGCACTCCTTTCGGTTATTGCTCTGTGCTCAAAGGCACTGTTCCTCCTAAGCTTTCTTTCTCTGAACCCTCAAAGGGTTCCTTCGAACTCTGCATCCTCTTGCAGGACCTTTGCACGAAATAGTGCTATCTCTTCTGAGCTTATCTGTGGCTCTGACCTCAAAGTGTCTCAGTCCCTTTCTCTCCTTGAAGGGTTGTAAGTGCCCTCTGTCAACTTCCTGCTCAAGCACCCCTTGCTGAACCTGCAGGGTGTTCAGTAACACTGTGAAGGTATTCCTATGACACTTCTCCTATCTCAGAACTCGAAAAAGTTCCTTATGTGCACACTTGCACCAACTCGATGCCCTCCTGGCAGAGTTCTCCAGAATCCTCAGTGATTTTGTCTGCTTATCGAACTCGAAATAGAGTTCCTCTTGTGCCCTCTATGCATGCACTCAATGCCCTCTTGACAGAGTTTACACAAAATCCTCAATGATTCTATTTTCTCTGTGCCTTCCTCTGCACAGTCTTACCTCCAAGGTGTTCAGCAACCTTGAGGCTTCTCCCTGGGTCTAAGACTTCCTCTGGTGCACCCTCCTGGCACGTCTCTGTCCAAATTCCACAAAATTCAAAAGTGCACTCTATGCACTGGCTTACAGAACCCATAGTGTTCTATCATGCAATCTATTGCATGAAGCCACAAAGAACCAGACCTGAAATCAAAGAACCCAACAGACAATGACTCATGTCTATAACCTGCAAATGCAAACTAGCATACATCTACAACATATCATAACACATAAATACATTCATCCATAAACACACAAAGAATCTCATGCAAGAAAAATTGCTCTTTGTATTAATATGAAATGTCTGATTACAATGTGTTCGAGCTCGGACTGCAACAGAGTCTCGTCTTCTTCTCTACCTTCTCTCTTTGACTAACTCTCGACTCTACAGAATCTACTTCCTCTTTTCCAAAAATGAGATCCCAGATCTTTTACATGAGGGGGCTCTTTGAGCTCTTCCCTCCATCTCACCAACTCTCATTAATTACATTCAATTACATTGAATGGGACATCTATTCTGAGTCGAAGTTAGATCCCTTTCTACCGGTCAGCCATTAAGGCGACACTAACTACATTGAATGGGCCATCTAATTTGAGTCGAAGTTAGATCCCTTTCTACCGGTCATCCATTAAGGCGACACTAACTACACTAACTAAAGGCACGGCTTTGGCTCTTCGGCCCTACAATCATTTAATACAATAAATTCAAATTCAAAATTTGAAAGTGACAGGGTTGCGCCTCTCCTTTCCATTGAATGTGCGCTTTGATGTGCTGGTTGGCTGGCGCGTGGATGGCTTGGAGCGATGCTCCTGCATCATACTCCTATGTTGTGAAAAATTCATGAGCTCATGCTCATGAGCTTCCCAACATCGTTGTTGAAATCCACCTGGATCTTGTAACACAACCACTACAGGAACTGAGATTTTTTGGGTTTTTCTTCTTTTCTTCGAGGAACAGAATCCTCGAAGTCCTATGGGGCCTGGTGCAGACCCTCCCTTCCCTTATCCTTCCCCATGTGATCATTGGCTATGACCACAGGCCTTACCAGAGAGGTGCTTCCAGCGTTCACGATTCAAGGAATCGCAATGCAAGCGTTCCCCTACTCTCTGTCTTTCGAAGTGCCGAAAGACGAAAAGGATCTAACAACTCATCAAATTTATCAATGACTCGGATTAAATCCTGGCACTCTACCTTTTGGGGTTTTGCATACAGGGATTTCACAATATATGAAGATAGGAAGTCTCGCACCTGGGTTTCCCGAGAGCCGGAACTCTGAAGCCTGTATACATCGCTAAACTCATTTCGGGGTTTCGCAAATCGGGATTTCACGATACACAAAGACAAGAATTCTCGCACCTGGGTTTCCCGGGAGCCGAAACTCCGAAGCCTGTATACATCGCCAAGCTCATTTCGGGGTTTCGCAAATTGGGATTTCGCGACTGGCGAGTACAAGGAGACTTTCCCTTGGGTATCCCGGGTGCCGAAACACCGAAACATCAAAACCTATTCACGCTAAACCATTTCGGGGTTTCTCATATCGGGATTTGGCAACTGACGAATACAAGGAAACTGACCCTTGGGATTCCCAGGTGTCGAAACGCCAAAACACCAAACTCAAATCACACTATACCATTTTAGGGTTTCTCCTATCGGGATTTCGCAACTAGCGAATAAAAGGAAACTGGCCCTTGGGATTCTCGGGTGCCGAAACATCAAAACACAAAACTCTAATCACGTTAGACCATTTCGGGGTTTCACCTATCGGGATTTCGCAACTGGCGAATACAAGGAAACTGACCCTTGGGATTCCCAGGGGCCGAAACGCCGAAACACCTAACTCTAATCACGCTAGACCATTTCAGGGTTTCACCTATCGGGAATTCGAGACTTGCGAAGACAAGGGGTCTTGCCCTTTGGTTTCCCGGGTGACGAAACGCTGACTGGAAGCCACGTGTCCTCTACAAATGGACGATCCAGGTAACTCCCATGGATCTTGGGATCTACGGTCCCGATTCCTTCACTACTTGCGAAGGATGAAAAGTTTCGAGGCATTAACGCCTACGTTCCTTCCTCCAATCTAACGGTCGTGACAGACCTCAGATCCTTTGAAAGGATCTCGTCCATTCATCTAGCAAATAAAAGGGTATTCTCTTCCGGTATTTGAAACTCGCTATCCTTCCTGAGCTTCGTCAACTATGAAGGACTTAAGATCCTTGCACTCTTCTTCTAGGCTTGAACCTTAGAAGAGCCTTTCGCGCACCCCTTGTGCTCATTCATCAAGTCTAGGACTTGAGTGGGTCTTGGTCTCTACTTGCCTCGTAGGGAGACTGTGCATAACTGCACTACTTCTCCTGAGCTCAACAGACTTCGTCCTCCAGGGGACTCTAAACAACTATAAAGGTTGGCATGCATACATGGAATTATGTCCATGGTCGACGAACGCACAGTTCGTGACTCTGGCTCATGCCACAACATGTCACAAGCATTTACAATTATAAAACATATCCTAACCGTATGATTTCTTACTGGCCTAATTATACAACCAAGCGGTAGTAAAACAGGATACAACATATCCATTAAGAAATCATGCACAATTCCTGCAACATACATAGTTTAGCCGATTCATACACAGTTTCAGATAATTATACAGGGTAGGAAATCACTTATCAATTACAGGTTGCCGCCAACCAACTGATTGTGGGTGTTCGTCCTTCCACCTGACCATAGTCACAGTGGAATTCATTCTTAGCACTCTGGCCACCCCCGTGCCAAGCCATGATATCACCAGGGAATTCTCACAGTTTTCGAGGGTTCTCTCTCTCTGTTTCAGCTTCTGTTCGAGTCATGTGTTCTGCAACTCAGAGCTTTCTCACTCGGTTATGGCCTCAGCGAGGTTTCTCAGATGCTCCTTGGCATCAAGCTCGTGGCTTTCAGATCGTGTTTCGCTGGAGAGATCTGCGCATCTCCCTTGCGATCTTACGCTCCTCTCATCCGATGTTCCCCGGTGTCCCTCTCCCGTGTGTGGCCCCCTTTTTTCTTAGAAGGCTTGTCGACCTATCATGTTCCTTCTGTCAGAAGGAAGCTCAGGTCTGCAGGTCCCTACAATATTTAGGGCTGACAACCCATGTTTCTATTAATGGGGGTGGTTGGTAATTCAACCACCAGTGCTTTCTGCATTAACTGATTTTCTTACCTTGGAATTCGAAGGAGGTGGTCATCCTTATCAAGGGAGATTTGGGGTTATTTGATATATGAACCCTCTTGTATAGTTTTCACATTCTTCCTCTAGTGATATCATGGCCAATACTTTCAAGGCTTCACCCCCACAGTCAGTTATTGGCAACTCAAACAATAGTACATTTACATTTTCCTCATGCATTAGCATGGAAATTCATATTTTATGATTAATTACAAATTGGGGGAAACAGGGTGTTACAATTCCCTCCCCCTTAAAGGAACACCATCCTTGGTGTTCTCTCTCAAAAACACATGTCATGCCTTTCTCATTTATCCACTTCAGAAGTCTTGACCTTCATCCTCGATCAGGTCCTTTTTCAGGATCTTAGTCTTCGTCATATGTCTTCAATAGTTCTTGGACACAAGCACATTAATCACAATTTCGTGCGAAAACATCTTACTGTTGTTCAAAATTCAAAAGGAAAATTTCATAATCTTAGCACAATACTTATCTGTGCAGTTTTTGGATCTATATCCACATGGTAGTTTTGTTATCCATGCTCATCGCTTTCCTTGACGTACCCATTGGGTGCATGATTCCAATTCAATAGTTCACAAGAGCTATCATGATTTCATATTCCTTTCCAAGGTTTTTCCGCACGGGAAACTACCCACTGTGTGCATGATCCAAATAGTTTATAAGAATTGTTAAGGTCTCCTCTTTCTTGCGGTCACTCATCCTCCAGGCCCAGGCTCAGGCATCCCCTTCATTATTATACAGTCCCTCGGGCGATCCATCTTTCCCTACCGAGGTTTTCTCGCACAGGAATGTTAGAGATCCTATCAAGTCTTACAGTCGAGGTGTCCCTCAGACTTGCTCTGTCGAGGCTTCCCTCTAGCTTGTGTTACCTCAACACAATGTATGTCTGACGATCATGACTTATCACGGGGTTCTAGTAGCCATGTTCATCGTTTTCAACTGTGACAGCCTTCATCTATCCTTTCAGGACAAATCTTTGCTTCTCACATGTATCACAGGTACACAAGATTCGTGAGACATCATTATAAATTCTCACTTTCAGAATTCTATTGCAAATCTGTCACCTACAGATTTCCTATTCCACAATTTGTTTTCATATTTGATCCGCACAAGAACCAGATTCATAATTTTGGGACTTTCCTTCCCATAACATTTTAGCTCAGCAGGAGATCAGTCTTCCTTATGGGCCTACAACATGCCATATTCAAGACTCCTTCTTCCATTCCTTGTAGTTCGGCTCAACAGGCAATCGGTCTTTCCTATGGGCTTACCTTACTGCCATATCCATG
>JASDQU010106038.1:30761-48473 GCA_032191745.1 Picea mariana
CAACAGTAAGTTGGATTTCAAAACTGCAAAAGGTTGTTGCACTTTCAACAACAGAGGCAGAGTATGTTGCTGCTACAGAGGCTAGTAAAGAGATGATTTGGTTACAAAGGTTTATGGAGGAATTGGGAAAGAAGCAGGAGAACAACAAGTTGTACTTTGACAGTCAGAGTGCCATTCAACTTGCAAAGAACTTAGCCTTCCATTCGAAGACTAAGCATATACAGTTGAGGTACCACTTCATACGATCCACCTTGGAAGATGGACAATTGAAGCTAGAAAAGATACACACTAGCCAGAATCCTGCAGATATGTTAACAAAGGGAGTAACTAGGGAGAAACTGAGTTCCTGCTCAGTTTCAGCTGGTCTTCAAGAATGAAGATGAAGATGAGAAATTTTTCAGGTCCAAGAAGGTTCAGAGTCTAGCATATACAACAGCGGTGGAGTTGTTGAGATCAGTCTCCAAGTGGGAGATTGTTGGTTGTGGAGCCTGATTATCTTCCTGATTTAGAGGTATTTTACTTTCAGCTGTGTTTATACCCCATGAAGTATTTACACCCCAAAAGTATGTACACTCTTCCACGCGGGGGAGTGCAGAGGTGGCGTACCCCCTCTACGGGGTCCGGGGGCAAGTGGGCCCCCAGCGGGGGTTCGGGGGCGAAGCCCCCGAAGAAAAAATTTCCATGTAAAAGTATATTGTAATTTCATTGTAAATCTGGACCGTTCATTATAAGGTCACAGATCTAACGATAGAGATTATGTTAGGGTTTTTTTTCCCTAGAAGGCAACCCTCTTTTATGAGGGAAATGTATTGCGGCTATGTATGTTGGCGAGTATTGTATTCTAAGAGAGGAGGCTGTGAGAGAAAGAAGAGGAAGTTACAGCGGGTTTTGCTGTAGGTTGTATCCCTTCATTTTGTTGGATAATAATAAAGAAAGAACCTGGCAATTTCTCTGGTGTACGTAGCCCACACTGGGTGAACCACGTAAATCTGTGTCTCTCTTGTATTGTGTATCTTCTGTGTTTATTTCCGCATTTGTTTTATTTTATTGCTCCGTGGTCCTATTCTTCTAACAATTGACATATTTTTGGGAGGGCACACTTTTCCTATCAATTTTCATATGCAACTTTATGTGACTAATTTCAGATTTGAAAATTGATTCCTAGTGATCTAATAGTAAAACCCTAGAAATTATCACTAAACAACTTCACACATAAATTATTGACTAAAAAACATATGCATTGGAAATAAAAAGATTAGAGATGCATCATCAATATACATGAGGCACAGTTTCTGTTTTGTAATCTTGTTAGCATCAGAAATCCCGAGGGAAAAAACAACCCTCCCAATGAATACAATATCACTAAAATATGAGGACAACCTTGTCCTCCAAAGTCACCAAAATTGAGAACAACCTTGTTCTCTAATAACCATATATACAAATAAGAAAACCAAAACTCAACAATATACATGGGAATCTCCTTTGCACACGAATCTATTGTAGACCACCTGTACGACCTGCTGACGTCACCTATCAACTTGTATGGATTTGTACCTGCCTAAAAGATCAGATACATGATTCACCTTACTGGAAATCCACGTACATACACTGTTTTCTCTCATGCAAATTGTGTATACCCTATACACGATTTTTCCTTCTGCAACCCACGTATATACACACTTTGTCCTTCTGAAAACCACATATTGTACAAAAAATTTTCTCCACACGTGTGACCTTCTTCACTTCTATCTTCAAGGCCAGATTCACCACCTTGCAGACTTCCCCTTTGCTGAGATCACCAATCCTCCTTGGCATAACTACAGTCTCACTTATTCCAACTCCATCATGTCACCACACTATGATAATATGAGATGTCACAATGATCTCTCTCCTTTATATACAAGTTCTAGGGGTTAACATAGAAGGCCCTCCATAAGTCAACATCAAATTAGGCTTTCTTTGTGGGTGTGAAGCCCCTACACAATCCCACA
Organism: Picea mariana; assembly: GCA_032191745.1. Lineage (NCBI taxonomy): Eukaryota > Viridiplantae > Streptophyta > Pinopsida > Pinales > Pinaceae > Picea > Picea mariana. The sequence continues at coordinate 32,753 of JASDQU010106038.1, forward strand.
AATCCAATCACCAAACCCATGAAGCCCCCACACAAATCCAAGGGGGTTTTCACCAAACCAAAATTGTGATGTGGTTTCCACAACGATTCCCACATTCCCAACACCTAGGGTCGTGTGAGAATACCTTCCTGAAGCTACACAAATAAACACTCCCCAACTTTTGCTGTTCAATCTTTCTGACTCACTGCATCCTTGGTCACTGGAGAAAATCCCATTGTTCGATCTGTTTGACTGGCCACATCCTCGATCATTGAAGCAGATCCTGGTTTCCAATCTATCTGACTAGTTGCATCCTCGGTCACAGAGGAAAAATCTGTTTGACTAGTCACATCCTTGGTCACCAAGGAAAAGTTTGTCTGACTAGTCGCATCCATGGTCACTGAGGCAAAATCTGTTTGGCTGGTCACATCCTCAGTCACTGAAGAAAATCTTGTTTTCCAAGATACCTTACTGGATACTCCCTCTGTGACTGAAGAAATTCCTTTCTCCTGACTAGCTGCCTCCTCCATCACAATAGCATAATTTGCTAAGTCAACTGGATCCTAAATGGAAGGTACACAACTATTACAAGCCTCCTGCTCTTGCATCTCTTGTATGACCTCCTCAACCCATGAAACCTGTCTGCCAGTCATGGAAGATGTCTCTCTTCCATATGAAACTAAGGGGGAACTCCCTTTGGATGACCATATCTCCCTTTGAGCCAACTCTCCCTGAGATTAGGCTCACTTTGAGACCGCATGCTCCTTCTGAAACCTGACTCCCTATGAGTCAGCACAACCTCTAGGGCCATCTGCTCCCTGTCCACTGTCCTATGCATATTCTTGGGAGGATACTCCTCCCTCTTGGATTCTGAGGGCTGAATCCCTTTGAACTCTGGCTCCTTCTGATCCGGTACTATTGGTAAGACCACTTTCCTCACTACTCATGGAGTCACTTGCTCCCTTTGAACCTGTACTACTGGTGGGGCCATCTGCCTCACCACTGGTGGAGCTACCTACTCCTCCTCTGTCTCTCTACTCCTGCTAACCATAGAAACCATAGGTTGGCCCCTCATCTTGTATAGGTTTCCCTCCCTAACTCTAAGAACCACTGCTGATTTGAAGCTAGACCATCTAGGTACAAGCAACACCTATCCATATCAAAACAATACATGATATCCCTTCCTATTATTCTTTGAGACTGAGAGGACACTCTTGAGTTATGGTACCCACAACACATTTGACACCCTCAATATCTCTTCTGAATTCAATCGAAACGATACTGTACTAGATCCTTGTATTGAATGCTTGGTTCCCATACCAAGCTCCACACATAAGTTTGAACTAGTCTTCGTGAGAGTGTCAAACAACTCTCGTGCACCTGTCATATAGAATATAATCCACTATCCACCAATCATGTTTCCCTACTGGAAACTGTACCTGAAAGGGAGGAGACCAACAATATCTCCCTCTGGAACCTGTTTGCAACCTCATTAACCTATGGTACTGATGCCTACTGCCTTCTTCCCCTTCCCCTCTGATGTGGACACTTTGAAGCATAGTGCCCAAAGTCATGACACTCAAAACATCTAATATTACTAAGATCCTTCTTCCATCTCGACTATATAGATGCTTCCCTCTCAGTGGAAGCCCTTCTCCCTGACATACCTCTTCTGTCTGGAGAACCCCTTCTTCCATTTCTTATGTGGGCTGCAAGGGCTTGGTTCTCATCACTTCTACTCTTTACCGCATGATCCATATTATCCCTGGATACTAATTGTGTCTCCTCCTGGATGCAATATTTCCATAGTATTGCAAAGTGTATAAACTTGTTTCATGCATAAATCCCTTGCAGAAATGGTTCCCAGGACCCGAGAAGACCTCTCAATGCTACATTCTCCAACTCAACATCCTGCATTGTCTCACCAATAGCTGTGAGATGATCTTGGATATGAGTGATGATCTCGGATATGAGTAATATTCATAAGATAACTCACAACTTTGTCTTCACTGGTAATCCCGAAAATCTGAAGATGATGCTTCAAGTGTAGCATCTTGCCTGTATTTTTGTTTTGGTATAGACCTACAAAAGAATCATATAACTCTTTAGCAATTTCCTTCTCGGAAATGTGAGGAATCAAGTGGTCCTTCACAAAATCTATCAATACCTGCTTGGCCTTCTCTTCACTCTTTCTGTGGAATGCCAAATCTACTGGATCAGTTGGGATATGAAACACATCCTCAAAATACTCCTTAAGGCCATTCTCTTCCAATATAAGGAGAACCCTTGCCTTCTAATCTCAGAAGTTGGTTTCCCCTTCCAACCTATCCTCAAGTTTCAATGTATTCACCATCTTGACCTGCCCAAAACAAGAACAAGAACAAGTACAACACTCTTCCAGTGTTGTAACTAACAATATCTCTCAAGATGATCCCCTTCTCTCCAGATCCCAAGCTCTGATACCATGTCAATTTTCACATGCAACTTTATGTGACTAATTTCTTATTTGAAACTTGCTTCCTAGTGATCTAACAATAAATCCCTAGTTGTTATCACTAAACAATTTTACATTGAAATTATTGACTGAAAACATATGAAACGAAAACAAAAATATCATAGATGAATCATCAATATACACGAGACACAATTTTAGTTCTATAATCTTGTTAACATCAGACATCCTGAGGGAAAAACCAACCCTCCCAACCAATACAATATCACCAAAATTTGAGGACAACCTTGTCCTCCAAAGTCACCAAAAATGAGAATGACCTTGTTCTCCAATAACCATACAAATCAGAAAACCAAACCTCAACAATATCCTTGGGAATATCCTTTGCACAAGAATCTCTTGCAGACCACCTGTACGACCTGCTGACATCACCTTTTAGCCTGCACGGATCTGTACCTTCCCAGAAACTCGAATAAGTGATTCATTTTATTGGAAATATATGTACATACATTGTTTTATCTCTTGCAAACCGCGTATACCCTATACACGATTTGTCCTTTTGCAACCCGCGTATATACACACTTCGTCCTCCTGCAAATCACATATTGTACGAAAAATTTCCTCCACACATGCGACCTTCTTCACTTCTACATTCAGGGCCAGATTCACCACCTTGCAGACATCCCCTTTGCTGAAATCACCAATCCTCCTTGGCACAAGTGTAGACTCACTTATGCCAACTCCATCATGTCACCACACTATGGAAATATGAGATGTCACAATGAAATCTCTTCTTTATATACAAGTACTGGGGGTCAACCTAGAAGCCCCTCCACAAGTCAACATCAAATTAGGCTTTCTCCCTGGGTGTGAAACCTCTACACTAGCCCACAAATACCATAACCAAACCCATGAAGCCCCCACACAAATCCAAGGGGGTTTTCACAAAAAAAAAGTGTGATGTGGTGCCCACGATGATTTCCACATGTCCAACACTTAGGGTCATGTGAGAATACCTGCCCGAAGCTACACAAACCAACATGTCCTATCCCCTCTATACCACACATGCGACCATTTGTTACACCTTTGGCCACCTTTTAGTGAGGTTCTCTTGTATTGGAGGGCTATGAAGGTGGTTTTATGCCCACACATTGTATTTGGCTCATGGTTTTGAGTTTGCACATTGTATTAGCACCTTGTATTGAGGAGGAATATTACCTATATAAGGAGGGTGCCTCTTTCATTTTCATTTGTTAGAAAATATTAAGAAAATTACCTACAAATTTATTATGCTTCTATATTTTTCAAAGTGTTGTTCTAGGACATTTTTTCAAGGGTTTGTTAGATATTTTTCAGGTGTGTTAGAGGAAGAAGCTACATCAAGGTCAAAGAATTGCACCTTTCTCCATTTGATAGGGCAATCAATGTATAGATTTTTTTTCCTTATTACCCATGCCCATTATCATTTTGTTCCTATTGCATTGAGGTAGGACTTCCTAGGGCTATTCCCTCTTGCCTTGGATACAATTTAAGATCACCTAGATAGTACTTGGATAGGATTCCTAAAGGACCATCCCCCCATCCACTCTTGAAGAAACCTACCTAGCCCTAGCCAACACTTCAGAGGAAATCCTCATTAGTGTTCTCAACATTGTCTTATCTTAAACCAAGACTTCACCAAGGATTGTGTAGGGACCCCATAGCCCTTTTTATGCAATGGTCTATTGATCTCTTCAACCAAAAAACCAAAAAAACCTTTTCCTTCATTCATTTCCTTTTCTTATTTGTTATTTATTTTGCAATCTAGGGTTTGAAGAGATTGATATCATGTTATATTGCTATATCCAAGTTGGTTTTACTTGTTAAATATCTTCTTACTTGGATCTCTTTGATGCTAGTTGATTTCTCATGGTATGTTTTTTGAAGTTGGCATAAACTAGGGTATTCATTTTATTACTTATCTTTTGATCTAACCCTAAGCAACATAGTGACTCTTGTTATCCCCATATTTAGGGATAACTAAGGAGATGATGTCTTGAGGCCCTCAAGTTGGAGACATGGAGTACCGAGAGACAAATGAATGACAATGTCCACATGCATAGACATAGACCTGCTTCACCACCACATTTCATGGATTCATGATGATGGCATCAACCACATCAACTTGCTTCCATAAGACAATGGGTCTTTCTGCATGAGGTACAAGTAAGGTATTGTGGTAAGTGTCATTTAATATTTGAGGCATTTGATTATGTTGCATTTAAAGATTCTTTTGATATAGAGCGTCTGCTTGGAAATTATGTGCTTTTCCCTGTTTCACCTTGGTGGTTGACATTGCACCCTAGTAAGTGGTCACCCTTAGGGATGGTTTTTATACTAGGAGGTCTCCTTGACGAGTCATCATGACATTCCTAATCATGCTTACCACTTTTCACACTTCTCCTTTGTTTCATCTCCTTATCTTGTGGGATTTTTGGGTGTATTGACCCAAGAAGGGATTGTACCTCATTTCATGGGAAGAAGGGACTGAAGGCCCAAAGGTTTGTAGCTGGAAAAAGTTAAAATCCAATCATAAAACTTCTAGATGATCTCATAGGGATCCCAAGGACAATGAAATGTCTCTCATAAGAAACTAATGGGACACGTGAAAAATAACAATATAAAAATACCAACCAACGTAGAGTGTGTGTGGGAAATTCTTTTCATGCTTAGGTAGAAGTCCCACACATTGTCTTCAACTTGGGGAAGCATAGTGTGGCCATGGTAGAGTCAAGGTGGGAATTTTGTTTCATGCTTAGATAGAAGTCCCACCTTGGATTCAACCTGGAAAGGTTCTAAAAAATAAATGGAAATAAATGCGCTTGGAAAAAGGATGCATTGAAAACGAAGGTGCAAAACACACCCTCTACAAAGGCACACATAAATAAAACAATACGAACCCTTGTATTTCATGAAACCCATGCCCAAAATTATTACCCCCATCCACTTCATCTTCTCCACATGACTTAGAGAGGTTTCCACCTAGGAAACACTCCTTGACTTAAGAAATTATTCACCCAATAGGTGACCTTGTCAACCCTCCCATACCTAAACTTGGAAAATTGCATAGGGCGTTTGAGCACTTATTTAATTTGATGAAGTTGTTTTTATGTACATGCTTAGATGGCTCTTATATTAAATGTGATTTTACTTTCCATGATTCTTTGACTTGAGATCCTTCGAGGGAGTAATTTCTTGTCTTTGCAGGACCTTGTTGATGCACATTTTGGAGGAACAAGCCCAACTTGGCCCTTCATTGGGGTAGGAAGCCCACCAGTTGGATGTCATGGCCCAGACCTTGGAGCAGTACAAGAGTTGAATGTTTCCTTTGGAGGCAAAGGAAGATACCTTGGAGGACCTCACCTATCCCTTGCAAGCCCAACGATTTTCCTTTGGAGGCTAAAACACCATCTTTGAGGGCTTGACATCACCCTAGGGCTAGGGTTTTAGTGGTAATAATGTTGTTTTGATGGAAACTTGGAATTTTTGGAGGATAAAGACCTTTTGCATCACAGAGATGAGCCTCACACATGAATTAGCCTTAAGAGGCCCAACGACCTCTTCCCTTTTCTCAACGACTTTCTAACGTGTCAAAACGTTCCCCTATAGAGGGATGATGTTACCTTTTAGGGTTTCTTTGTGCATTTTAAAAAGTTAAAGTCAAATAACTTTGTTAAGGGGAAAAATAAAGGGATAATGGCTCCCTTATTTTGTGGTTTACCCTAATTTATGTGGAGAAACATTTTTTAGGAGTTTTGTATAAATAAGGATCAATTTCATTTCATTTTAACATAACTCTCTCATTTGGAGAAGAGCTACTTGGCTGAAATTTGCGCCCCCCCTTGGGAAATCTCTCTCTCTCTCTCTCTCTCTCTCTCTCTCTCAAGCTATGTTTATCATTTGTCTTCTAGAGTAAGGTGGTGCACTATCTCTTAGAGTTTCTTTCTCTTGCTATGGTCATGAAAATTCTTGGTAACTAGAGTTTTGCCTTGCATGCTTTTGGAATTGGCAAGGAAAATTTGCATTTTGTTAGCTCTTCTTTCTTGTTCCATGGTTTTTATTGGCTAGATCCTTGGAGGAATATAAGGGAATATACCCTCCACCAATTTTAATCATTGTTGTTGGTTGCTAGGAGGAGCAAAATGGATTACACCCTCCTAGAATTTAACTTGTTAGGGTTACTTGCTCAAGGGAGTAAAAGGGATTAAAACCCTTGATAAGTAGTAGGCCTAACCTAATACAAGAAGACTCCATAAACCATTTTGCAAGACACTAATAATTTGTCCTCAAAGATGACGTTTTTGCCTCCAAAGGAAAATCATTGGGCTTGCAAATTTCGAACTTGTCGGATTATTTGCTAATTTTTGTGGTTGAAACTTGATGCTGTAGAAAATCTTTGCTACAAACACTTGGATTTTTCAATAATTATCTGAAAACACTACTTAACAACCCTCTTTCAACGTCAAAATTTGTGCTTGAATACTGGAAATTTATCTATTGGTTTAGTGCTTCATTGTCCAATAATTATTTGACAATTTTGATGGTTATTTATGTAGTAATTAATCAATTTCATTGCTGGTATATACATTTTTTTACTGCTGTAATTTAGGACAACAAGCTTCACTTGCTTGTCCATTGGAATATTAGCCTTGTATACTTGTCTCTCTTGTGTCTTGGGCAGGTATAACTATGTTCTATAGGTACTCAAGCATTTGAAAACCATTAACCATCACCAAGACTTGTTCCCAAGCCATCTTTCACTTTGTAGTTTGACCTATAGGGGCATCACCTTCCATAACTCCATTTTCCATCTCATTTTCCCCTAGGGTCACCCAAGATACCCCCCTTGTGTAGGATTTATCCTTCACTAAAGTGAGGGGAGTACTTATCTATGGTGAAAATGGGTAAGTATTCCCATAGTTATCACCATCTTGTGGATTGGGTCAGGATTTTCCCAACCTATAGTTTATGTGATAACAACTCTAATTTGCTTAAGTTTCATCATCTCTTTTAGGTTGCTTTACTTTGTTCTTTGGAAATGTGTTGATGAATGTTACTCTTGCTCTTAATTGCTTCATTTGCAAAGGTAGAGTGCCAACATTGGGTTGTTTTCATGGTCCATACACTTTGAATAAAGAAAATCAATTTTATAAGCTATGGAACGTTTCACTCAATGAGTGTAGCGATTTGGATTTTGGGCACTTAATCTCACTCTTAAAGCTTGACATCTAGGGTTTGAATTTCATACTTAAAATTTAGATTTATCTATGGGGGTAGCTCATTTAATGTCATGATAACTCTATAAAACATTCATACAAGCACTCTTGCATGAGGCACCTTGTTGTTTCAACCTTTTAATATTTGTGACATGGGTTTACTGATTCTATAGTGTGGTTGAATTTTTGCTTTGATACAACATTCTCTTTGCAACATTTCGGCATATTTAACTTATAAATGATATCTTTAACCAAATTGATGTAAGAAACAGTGCAACGAATTAGTTAATGGTGCTAGCATCACAATGTTTTAAGGGTTCACATACTGGTTTATTCTCTCTTTCAAAATCTAAATGGAAAAAAAAAAACATCCTTAACTCATGATCTAAGCACTTAAATGGTCAATCATTTCAATGCCCATGCACAATCACACAAAGTATATGTTAAATGTTATTGCTGGCAACACTTGGGTATCATCTTCACTATTTATAGTAATCTTTTTGTGCTTTTGATCACTGATACTTAATGGTGGTAACAATGGTTGATATGCCTTGAAATAATGTCTCTCTTTAAGCACTATGGATGCATCAATTTGATCAATGTTTACTTCACATAATCTTGTTGCTTGGAGTGGTTTCAATATTCACCATTGGACGTTGTCATAAACTCTCAATGATAAATGCGCCATGAGTCCGATATCTTTACTTTCTGAGCACTATTGATACACTAGATTGAGCATTGTTTAATTTCATTACCGTGAGGAATATCGTAAGTCCTATTTTTCTCATGATAACATTCCTATGGTAAAGGTTGTTTAAATGATGGTGTATCTTCTTGATTCTTAAGTATTGTGGACACTTTGATTACACATCGCTTGTTTGATTTGAATCTTATTGTCTGGAACACCTTACACACATTATTGGATCAAGGTCTCATGGATACATAGTGGTTGATGGGATTGTTTACAAACTTTGTAGTGTTATGAATATTGTATTTGGATCATTGTTCTATGGTTACAAAACTGCCCAGGTTAATACATGAGTTTGCATGCTGCTAGGGGTAATAAAATCATAATCATTTGATGACATTTAAATGTTAATAAGTGAGTGTATGATACACATCCAATTACGTTGTCTTTACTGTTCAATATTAACAACAATGCATCTATTGTTTCCTTGATTATAACTATAAACATATGACTATTGGCATATGATCTCTAAATAGTTGTGGAATGGTGCTTTGATGTTGACAACACATAATTTCAATATGTGATGTTAATGATACGATCAATGAATGATGCAATCACTATAATTTCATGATCACATTTCATTGTGTAATGGGATGCATGTTTTGACATTTTGATGAAATTTCATGGTACATGGTTTATTGAGAAAAACATGTCTTTCACTTTCCAAGCATAATCTTGAATGAACATACTAGTCTAAGTTAAACACATTTGAAGCTTATTCAATATTAGTATTTTGATCCACCTATTTATATGATTAACCTTGCTTTATATCCTTGAGAATGGGTAGTTTTAAATTGATAAAACCTTTGTCAAGCCAAGTTAAAATTTTTCTTTCTCACTCAACGACCTAGCTTAGTTTTGTTGATTTTTCTATATGAGATGATATAAGATAGATGTATTATTACAATGATGAGCGATCCATATATAGAGAACATATGGTGACCTTCCATGAAGGGATGTGTCCCTTGGATAATAAATAACTATTTATTATTATTATTATATATATTATTTAATAATCAATAATTATATTATTAATTATTAATCTAGGAGAATGTCTTCCCGATGTTTTCCAAACATCAAAACTCCCTCTCAATGAGGGAGACATTATGCATCATTCCAAGTTTGTCTCTTAAGTATACAAGCTTCTCCCTAGATTCATGACACTTGTCTATCCATCCTTGGATATGTCTCTCTCCCACCTAAATCGAGGGAAAACTCCCCCCGCGGCTCTCCCTCTGAGCCAACTGACTCTATCTGAGATCAAGATCACTCCGGGTTTTCATGTGATAACATATAACATCTTGAGTATTTATCATTCCTTGTCAAATCACCATGACTAGGACAAAGATCACACTATTGTAATTCACCACAGGTACACCCCTGTGAGTGAATGTCAGCCCGATGCTAATTGACACATGGAAAGCACCTCAAGCACCTCGAGTCCGTATTATTCCTTGTCATGATCAAGGAAGGATTACACCTGGGTCCATTTACCACAAGTACACCTTTGTGATAAATGTATCCTATCTCCCTTGGTCTACAACCCAATCTAGGAGAAGGTCCACCCGATGTTGAACTATCAACACTCCCTCTTAGCTAGGGAGGTATCTTTCCATGATTCCTTCATCTATTAGTCCACTGACTACTCTGTAATCAACTAGTAGCGCACAACTACTACCATGCCATTAGTAGCTTGATTCATCCATCACAGTCTCCGTGATCAAGCAACAAACAACTGCTCCAAGTTATCTAGTAGTCTCCATGACAATGAATTAGTAGTATACAACTAGTACAATTCCATCCAATAGAACACAATTGTGATGATCCATAGTAGTACACAACTACTATCCAGTGGTACAAAACCACTGCTAGTAGCACACAACTATTGTCCAGTGACACACAATCACTACCGATGGTACACAACCATTGTAGTAGCACACAATTACTGTCCAGAGACACACAGTCTCCACCAGTGGTACACAACCACCGTAGTAGAAAAAGGTCTGTCACACATGCCACTCCTATGTGGACTTCTAGAGAGGCTACTCCCTCTAGAAACACTAGTTTCAACTCCCCATAGTGTGAGACGTCAAGGTCAAATCCCTTGACATATCCTCATGTGTTTCCACAAGGGACGTGTCCTCATGTGCTCTCCACAAGGGACGTTGGGCTATAATTTAAAACCCACTTATTCCTCTTGGATAAGTGTCCTCATAGATCAACTCAACTCAGTCACAGAGGAGTACGATTTGGACTTCTAGAGGCTACTCCCTCTATAAACACTAGGGTCAACTCCCCATAGTGTATGACGTCAAGGTAAACTCCCTTGACGTGTCATCATGTGCTCTCCACAAGGGACATTGGGATATAATCTCAAACCCAATTATCCCTCTTGGATATGTGTCCTCGCAACTCAACTCAACTTAGTCACAGAGGAGTACGATTTGGAGAATGTCTCAAGAAGATGCAAACATCAGCACTCCCTCTCAACGAGGGAGGCATTCTCTACCACGCCAAGTCTGTCACGAAAGTACTCAAACTTATTCCTTGTAAGGGGTTTGGTAAGAACATCAACAACCTGCTCATCTGTAGGAATGTACTACACCAATATTTCCTTCCTCTGCACCATGTATTAGATGTAATGGTACTTGATCTCAATATGCTTCGGATTTTCATGAAACATTGGATTCTCTGAGAGATTTACACAACTCTGGTTATCACAATGAATAACGGTGGAATCCAACGTATGTCAAAATAAATCTGCAAGGATCTTGCAAAGTCACACTGCTTCGCGAACTACCACATTCAATGTAATGTACTCTGCTTCTGTGGTGCTCAAAACCAGAGAAGCATGTTTCCTTCTACACCAGGAAACCATGGTAGATCCCAAAGTGAAGCAACACCCACATGTGCTCTTCTTGTCCACTGCGCTCCTTTCCTAATCAAAGTCAGTATATCCTTGCAATATCATGTCGATACTGAAAGTATATCTCAAACCATGTCCAATTGTGCCTCGCAGGTATATCAACACATAATTCATAACAATCCAGTGTGTCTATATTGGTTGACTCATAAACTGGCTAAATGCACTCACTGCATAACAAATATCTGGTATGGTGTTAACCAGATACATCAATGATCCAATCAGTTGTCTGTACAAGGTCATATCAATCTCTTTAGAATCAAAGGAAGACATAATTAGTTTCTTTAGATTCATCACCATTGGTGTAGCCATGGGATTACAATTCAACATCCCAATCTTCTTTAATATCTCAACTGTGTACTTCTCCTAACTCAGGAAGATCTCATCAGTTATTTGCCACACCTCTAGTCCCAAGAAGTAGTGCATCATACCAAGGTCCTTCATCTCAAACTCAGAGGCCAATGCATACTTGCATTCAACAATAAGGATCTCTTCACAGGTGAGGAATAAATCATCAACTTAGAGGACCAAAATCAAGGACTCACCATTAACAATATTGTAATATAGGTTGGGATCAACAACATTTTTCTGAAGCCCAAACTCATCGGGTGTCCATAAATCCTTGCATACCAAGCTCGAGGTGCCTTCTTGAGTCCATACAAGGCCTTCTTCAACTTGCACACATGAGACTCCTTCTCATGTATCACGAAACCATCTGGCTGCTCGATATATACTTTTTCCTCAATCTCTCCATTGAGAAAGGATGTCTTCACATCCATATTATGTAGTCTCCAACCCATGGATGTCATAAGGGAAATAATCGTCCGGATAAAAGTGTATCGAGCAACATGAGAAAATGTCTCCTCATAATATATTCCCTCCACTTGAGAGAATCCTCTAGCAAAAAATCTCATTTTGTGCTTAATGCTTTCGTTAGCCGTGTTTGATATTATATATCCACTTGGAAGTCACTACAAACTTCCCATTAAGTATTAGAACAATATCCCACACATCATTCTTCATGATGGACTGATACTCCTCCATCATGGAATCTCTCCATGTTGGCTGACTAGATGCCTCCTCATAACAGGAAGGATCATAATCAATGATGTGGCTCATAGTTGAAGCATAATACAAATATATCTGAGGTATCTTTTTCTCTCGGAAGGTACCACGAGGAACTGCATGTCCTTTTGCCTCCTGCAAAGTCTGACGAGCCCATGGAGGTCTCTTTCGATCTACTGCAATATTTATGGGAACATCAACTGGAGCTACATGATCAATGAGATCAATTATATCAATAGGCTCAACTCTCTCCCTCTGAATTGCTAGAGGGTGAAGGGAGAAGGAACCATATCTTCCTGTCTCTCACTGTCAATATCCATGTGAGATCCTCTAGATCTCTTGAAGGCTACCTCCTCCTCAAAGGTAACATCTCTTCTCACCTCAATCTATCTCTGACTAGGGATGTAGATCCAGTATGCCTTCAAAGACTCACTGTACCCCACAAATGTACCCTTTTTGCCTAAAGGGTATAGCCTAGTCCTTTTCTCCTTGGGTACATGAATGAATACTGGACACCGAAATATCTTGAAGTTTCCAACCTCATGCTTGACTCATGAACTATTTCCATACTAGACATCTCGTGGTTCCCTCATTGAACACATGTGTAATACATATCGAGGTTCCCTCATGGAACCAATGTCTTCTCTAGGAAATATTGAGGTTCCCTCATGGAGCCAATGTCCCCCGAGACATATCAAGGTTTCCTCATGAAACCAATGTCTTGGTTCCTTCATCTGACTGTCTGAGGCACGTCAATATGAAGTCCACATTCCCTCCTACTAGTCCACACAAGACCCTCCGAGGAGAATGTCTCATGATATTGCCTCAAACATCAACACTCCCTGTTAGCGAGGGAGACATTCTCTGCCACACCAAGCTTGTACCGGAAGTACAAAAACTTTGCTTTGGACAATGGCTTGGTCATAATGTATGAAATATACTCATCATTAGAAATGTACTGAAGTCTAATAGCTCCTCTCCGCATCCGAACATATTTGCGTATTGGGGAAACTGAATATACACACTTGGAATCCATCTAGATTGGATCTCACATACTTTGAATGCAACACACCAAAGCAAACGTACAAAGAGCATATACCACTCTTCAAACCAAAACATGATCCATTCTCTCGTGTAAATGAATATACACATGTTGTTTGAATATATTGAGGGCTATTGTCACCAACAAAATAAATTCCACCCTGTCTTGCATAGTGATATTCATTGCTGAGAGTTAGAGTCATGTTGATTCTCCCTGGGGAAAATATCTCATAGTGATATAGCGTGCAATCTCTTGTGACTATTGGTTTCCATGTAGTTAAGCTCGTCGTGCTAACAAAATCTGAACCACAAGTAGCTGGGTCTCCGAGCATCCCTCATTGTTTACATGCTCCACAAGGTTGTAGTAATATGCCCAACTTTGAGTGGGATTTCAAGGCCGTGGAGTAAAACTTGTCTGAAAAATATCTTGATAGGAATGGGTATCCCATCGATACACTTCCTCTATTATATCATGGTCATTGTCAGACTCTCGATATAAAATCCTTGGTCCTTGAGCATTGTACAATTTTAACCTAGTTATATATATGGTGCTAGCCGTTCACGAGCTTCATCTGTGAAAAATGATTGGGAAATCACAACTGCCACTCCACAAAATTTTGAATCAGGTGGCAACACCATACTCCACTCTAATTTCAAGAAGCTTTTCCTTGTGGAATCTAGAGCAATTGATCTCGTTCGACTAGCGCAATAACTAAAAGCATAAAATTTCAGACAATGATGAGCTTCACGCAAATCCTCAGTACAAACATCTCATACTACTCTTAAAGTATTCGCCAAAGAAAACCATTCTCTTTCATTTTCCTGGGCTCTCCCATGAGGGAGTCAAGCCCAATCCCACTCTGATACCATGTTGATTTGATTATATGAGACGATATAAGATAGATGTATTATTACAATGATGAGTGTTCCATATATAGAGAACATGTGGCGACCATCCATGAAGGGATGTGTCCCTTGGATAATAAATAACTATTTATTATTATTACTATATATATATATATTAATAATCAATAATTATATTATTAATTATTAATCTAGGAGAATGTATTCCCGATGTTGTCCAAACATCAACAAGTTTGACCCTTAGGAACACCCTCCTTAGGTTAGGAAAACCTTTATTTTATCCTTAAAGTGGGAGGCAAGGCCACCAAGGTGACAGTGGGTGGCTTGCCTAGTAGTTTCCCCTAGGGTCTCCTACAAAGGGGATTTTTCCTTTAGCGAGTGTTTGAGCGGTAACAAAGTGCTTCCTCACATTTGATGAATGACCCTTGGGGTAAATTCCGTCGATGGAAAATATGTATGCCTAATCTTGAGGGTCCCAGGTGGATTTGACCTTGTTACCTCTTTGGCCAATATGACTTCGGCATGGAAAGTCAAACCATTTGAGCTAACCCTCGAGGTTAACTAACACACACACACACACACACACACACACACACACACACACACACACACACACACACAAAGTTATTATACACTCTGTCTCATTCTCATAATATTGTTATTTTATTGTTATCTTTTGGAGTTATTCAGAGTTATGATTATTGCTTATAGTTGACATATTTAGTGTTTATGTGGTTATTGGGTAATCTTTTCATACAAGGTGATAGTTTTGGTAGCATGGTATATTGTTTGAAGTTTTGTTTCAATGGAAGACTTGTTTCTTTACAAACAATGAATATTGCAATGCAAAATCTTATAGTCATTGAAGTGTAAAAGTTATTTGGATGTGATTAATCTTTGTAAGTAGAACATAGAAGCAATCCTAGACTAAAGGGAATTGTGGGACATAGTCAGAATCAACGTGACCAAGGCTATGGGTGTATATCAAGTAGAGGAAACCTAAGGCATAAATGAACTTGAACTCTAAAAATCGAGAGGTATTTATATCGTTGAATTTCTTGATAAATGATGAAGTATTACCTCACTTGTGGAATGAAGTTAGCACGTAAAATTTGACATGCTCCATTTTCCTTGTCCAAGTACTATATGTAGACATGATATCACCAATTAACATTCCCCCTCTTCTACCATTGTTCAAGTCTTCTATTAAAACTATACTTGAATATGTGTACCTAGATTTGTTCACAAAAGTTGCATAAAATAAAAATAACATAAGCAACACTATATACACCTTTTTCTATGAGTTTACACGTTAAATGAATCTTTTTCTATGAGTTTACACGTTAAATGAGTCTTATTGATAATACTTCCATATAGATACCTTTTGGATTGTT
>JASDQU010106038.1:50779-62368 GCA_032191745.1 Picea mariana
ATCTCCCTTGGTCTACAACCCAATCTAGGAGAAGGTCCACCCGATGTTGAAATATCAACACTCCCTCTTAGCTAGGGAGGTATCTTTCCATGATTCCTTCATCTATTAGTCCATTGCTTACTCTGTAATCAACTAGTAGCGCACAACTACTACCATGCCATCAGTAGCTTGAGTCACTTGTCACAGTCTTCGCGATCAAGCAACAAACAACTGCTCCAAGTTATCTAGTAGTCTCCATGACAATGAATTAGTAGTATACAACTAGTACAATTCCATCCAATAGAACACAATTGTGATGATCCATAGTAGTACACAACTACTATCCAGTGGTACAAAACCACTGCTAGTAGCACACAACTATTGTCCAGTGACACACAATCACTGTCGATGGTACACAACCATTGTAGTAGCACACAATTACTGTCCAGAGACACACAGTCTCCACCAGTGGTACACAACCACCGTAGTGGAAAAAGGTCTATCACACATGCCACTCCCATGTGGACTTCTAGAGAGGCTACTCCCTCTAGAAACACTAGTTTCAACTCCCCATAGTGTGAGACGTCAAGGTCAACTCCCTTGACGTATCCTCATGTGTTTCCACAAGGGACATGTCCTCATGTTCTCTCCACAAGGGACGTTGGGCTATAATCTGAAACCCACTTATCCCTAGTGGATAAGTGTCCTCACAGATCAACTCAACTCAGTCACAGAGGAGTACGATCTGAACTTCTAGAGGCTACTCCCTCTAGAAACACTAGGGTCAACTCCCCATAGTGTGCGACGTCAAGGTAAACTCCCTTGACATGTCATCATGTGCTCTCCACAAGGGACATTGGGATATAATCTCAAATCCAATTATCCCTCTTGGATATGTGTCCTCACAACTCAACTCAACTTAGTCACAGAGGAGTACGATTTGGAGAATGTCTCAAGAAGATGAAAACATCAACACTCCCTCTCAACGAGGGAGGCATTCTCTACCACGCCAAGTCTGTCACGAAAGTACTCAAACTTATTCCTTGTAAGGGGTTTGGTAAGAACATCAATAACCTGCTCATCTGTAGGAATGTACAACACCAATATTTCCTTCCTCTGCACCATGTATTAGATGTAATGGTACTTGATCTCAATATGCTTCGATTTTTCATGAAACACTGGATTCTCTGAGAGATTTACACAACTCTGGTTATCACAATGAATAATAGTGGAATCCAACATATGTCAAAATAAATCTGCAAGGATCTTGCAAAGTCACACTGCTTCGCAAACTACCACATTCGATGCAATGTACTCTTCTTTTGCGGTGCTCAAAACCAGAGAAGCATGTTTCCTTCTACACTAGGAAACCATGGCAGATCCCAAAGTGAAGCAACACCCACATGTGTTCTTCCTGTCCACTATGCTCCTTTCCTAATCAAAGTCAGTATATCCCTGCAATATCATGTCAATATTGAAAGTATATCTCAAATCATGTCCAATTGTGCCTCGCATGTATATCAACACATAATTCATAACAATCCAGTGTGTCTGTAATGGTTGACTCATAAACTGGCTAAATGCACTCACTGCATAACAAATATCTGGTATGGTGTTAACCAGATACATCAATGATCCAATCAGTTGTCTGTACAAGGTCATATCAATCTCTTCAGAATAAGAAGAAGACATAATTAGTTTCTTCAGATTCATCACTATTGGTGTAGCCATGGGATTACAATTCAACATCCCAATCTTCTTTAATATCTCAACTGTGTACTTCTCCTGACTCAGGAAGATCTCATCAGTTATCTTCCACACCTCTAGTCCCAAGAAGTAGTGCATCATACCAAGGTCCTTCATCTCAAACTCAGAGGCCAATGCATACTTGCATTCAACAATAAGGCTCTCTTCATAGGGGAGGAATAAATCATCAACTTAGAGGACCAAAATCAGGGACTCACCATTAACAATATTGTAATATAGGTTGGGATCAACAACATTTTTCTGAAGCCCAAACTCATCGGGTGTCCATAAATCCTTGCATACCAAGCTCGAGGTGCCTGCTTGAGTCCATACAGGGCCTTCTTCAACTTGCACACATGAGACTCCTTCTCATGTATCACGAAACCATCTGGCTACTCGATATATACTTTTTCCTCAATCTCTCCATTGAGAAAGGATGTCTTCACATCCATATTATGTAGTCTCCAACCCATGGATTCTGTAAGGGAAATAATCGTCTGGATAAAAGTGTATCGAGCAACATGAGAAAATGTCTCCTCATAATATATTCCCTCCACCTGAGAGAATCCTCTAGCAAAAAATCTCATTTTGTGCTTCTCAATGCTTTCGTTAGCTATGTTTGATCTTATATATCCACTTGGAAGTCACTACAAACTTCCCATCAAGTATTAGAACAGTATCCCACACATCATTCTTCATGATGGACTGATACTCCTCCATCATGGAATCTCTCCATGTTGGCTGACTAGATGCCTCCTCATAACAGGAAGGATCATAATCAACGATGTGGCTCATAGTTGAAGCATAACACAAATATATCTGAGGTATCTTTCTCTCTCGGAAGGTACCACGAGAAACTGCATGTCCTTTTGCCTCCTGCAGAGTCTGACGAGCCCATGGAGGTCTCTTTCAACCTACTTCAATATTTATGGGAACATCAACTGGAGCTACATGATCAACGAGATCAATTATATCAATAGGCTCAACTCTCTCCCTCTGAATTGCTCGAGGGTGAGGGGAGAAGGAACCATATCTTCCTGTCTCTCACTATCAATATCCATGTGAGATCCTCTAGATCTCTTGAAGGCTACCTCCTCCTCAAAGGTAACATCTCTTCTCACCTCAATCTGTCTCTAACTAGGGATGTAGATCCAATATGCCTTCAAAGACTCACTGTACCCCACAAATGTACCCTTTTTTCCTGAAGGGTATAGCCTAGTCCTTTTCTCCTTGGGTACATGAATGAATACTGGACACCGAAATATCCTGAAGTTTCCAACCTCATGCTTGACTCATGAACTATTTCCATACTAGACATCTCGTGGTTCCCTCATTGAACACATGTGTAAGACATATCGAGGTTCCCTCATGGAACCAATGTCTTCTCTAGGAAACATTGAGGTTCCCTCATGGAGCCAATGTCCCCCAAGACATATTGAGGTTTCCTCGTGAAACCAATGTCTTGGTTCCTTCATCTGACTGTTTGAGGCATGTCAATATGAAGTCCACATTCCCTCCTACTAGTCCACACAAGACCCTCCGAGGAGAATGTCTCATGATATTGCCTCAAACATCAACACTCCCTCTTAGCGAGGGAGACATTCTCTGCCACACGAAGCTTGTACCGGAAGTACACAAACTTTGCTTTGGACAATGGCTTGGTCATAATGTTTGAAATATAGTCATCATTAGAAATGTACTGAAGTCTAATAGCTCCTCTCCGCATCCGAACATATTTGCATATTAGGGAAACTGAATATACACACATGGAATCCATCTAGATTGGATCTCACATAATCTGAATGTAACACACCAAAGCAAATGTACAAAGAGCATATACCACTCTTCAAACCAAAACACGATCCATTCTCTCATGTAAATGAATATACACATGTTGTTTGAATATATTGAGGGCTAATGTCACCAACAAAATAAATTCCACCCTGTGTTGCATAGTGATATTCATTGCTGAGAGTTAGAGTCATCTTGATTCTCCCTGGGGAAAATATCTCATAGTGATATAGTGTGCAATCTCTTGTGACTATTGGTTTCCATGTAGTTAAGCTCGTCGTGCTAACAAAAACTGAACCACAAGTAGCTAGGTCTCCGAGCATCCCTCATTGTTTACATGCTCCACAAGGTTGTAGTAATATGCCCAACTTTGAGTGGGATTTCAAGGCCGTGGAGTAAATCTTGTCTGAAAAATATCTTGATAGGAATGGGTATCCCATCGATACACTTCCTCTATTATATCATGGTCATTGTTAGACTCTCGATATAAAATCCTTGGTCCTTGAGCATTGTACAATGTTAACCTAGTAATATATATGGTGCTCGCTGTTCACGAGCTTCATCTACGGAAAATGGTTGGGAAATCACAACTGCCACTCCAAAAAATTCTGAATCAGGTGGCAACGCCATACTCCACTCTAATTTCAAGAAGCTTTTCCTTGTGGAATCTAGAGCAATTGATCTCGTTCGACTAGTGCAATAACTAAAAGCATAAAATTTCAGACAACGATGAGCTTCACGCAAATCCTCAATACAAACATCTCATACTACTCTTAAAGTATTCACCAAAGAAAACCATTCTCTTTCATTTTCCTGGGCTCTCCCGTGAGGGAGTCAAGCCCAATCCCACTCTGATACCATGTTGATTTGATTATATGAGACGATATAAGATAGATGTATTATTACAATGATGAGTGTTCCATATATAGAGAACATGTGGCGACCATCCATGAAGGGATGTGTCCCTTGGATAATAAATAACTATTTATTATTATTATTACCTATTATATATATATATATATATATATATATATATATATATATATATATATATATATTTTTTAATAATCAATAATTATATTATTAATCATTAATCTAGGAGAATGTCTTCCTGATGTTGTCCAAACATCAACAAGTTTGACCCTTAGGAACACCCTCCTTAGGTTAGGAAAACCTTTCTTTTATCCTTAAAGTGGGAGGCAAGGCCACCAAGGTGACAGTGGGTGGCTTGCCTAGTAGTTTCCCCTAGGCTCTCCTACAAAGGGGACTTTTCCTTTAGCGAGTGTTTGAGCGGTAACAAAGTGCTTCCTCACATTTGATGAATGACCCTTGGGGTAAATTCCATCGATGGAAAATATGTATGCCTAATCTTGAGGGTCCCAGGTGGATTTGACCTTGTTACCTCTTTGGCCAATATGACTTCGGCATGGAAAGTCAAACCATTTGAGCTAACCCTCGAGGTTAACTAATACACACACACACAGAGTTATTATACACTTTGTCTCATTCTCATAATATTGTTATTTTATTGTTATCTTTTGGAGTTATTCAGAGTTATAATTATTGCTTATAGTTGACATATTTAGTGTTTATGTGGCTACTGGTAATCTTTTCATACAAGGTGATAGTTTTGGTAGCATGATATATTTTTTGAAGTTTTGTTTCAATGGAAGACTTGTTTCTTTACAAACAATGAATATTGCAATGCAAAATCTTATAGTCATTGAAGTGTAAAAGTTATTTGGATGTGATTAATCTTTGTAAGTAGATCATAGAAGCAATCCTAGACTAAAGGGAATTGTGGGACATAGTCAAAATCAACGTGACCAAGACTATGGGTGTATATCAAGTAGAAGAAACCTAAAGCATAAATGAACTTGAACTCTAAAAATCAAGAGGTGAGGTATTTATATCGTTGAATTTCTTGGTAAATGATGAAGTAAATGATGAAGTAAAATTTGACATGCTCCATTTTCCTTGTCCAAGTACTGTATGTAGACATGATATCACCCATTAACATTCACCCTCTTCTACCATTGTTCATAAATGAACTTGAACTCTAAAAATCAAGAGGTGAGGTATTTATATCGTTGAATTTCTTGATAAATGATGAAGTAAATGATGAAGTAAAATTTGACATGCTCCATTTTCCTTGTCCAAGTACTGTATGTAGACATGATATCACCAATTAACATTCACCCTCTTCTACCATTGTTCAAGTCTTCTATTAAAACTATACTTGAATATGTGTACCTAGATTTGTTCACAAAAGTTGCATAAAATAAAAATAACATAAGCAACACTATATACACCTTTTTCTATGAGTTTACACGTTAAATGAATCTTTTTCTATGAGTTTACACGTTAAATGAATCTTATTGATAATACTTCCATATAGATACCTTTTGGATTGTTTCTCCGTATTAGTTGCTGGGCTTGTGCTTCTACATGCTGCGATCTCTTTTTCACTACAAATAATAATTGTATATGGCATTGCCATTTTAACTAGGCCATATAAAAATAAATAAGTATATTCAATTTGCAACTACAATATAAAGATATTGCCATTTTACCTCTGTGTTTGTGATTGTTGAACTGTTTGCGAACTCTGAGTGCCAATGCTTTTCTTTACTTGTCCAACTTTTCTTGATTTAAATATTTAAACAATTACTAAGCAAAAACAAAATTCATACTTGATTTGAAAATTTTAATAGAAAAGATATGTATTCGAATTGTGGGAAAGTATATAATAAAAAATTGAAAATGAGATTTGAAATATAATAGTATAAGAATATGAAATTAAAATATGGAAAAATATATGCTAACAAAAGAAACATAAAGTTTGGAATATGATAAAGTAAATACATAAAATATTATTTTTTATTTATTTTTCAATAATCACCATAATTTGTGCCAATAAAAACAATAGTGTCAAAAGCAATTTGTTAACTGATATGCATATTCAAATCAAACAATTTAGAAATATCATATGTTTCATGATTATGAAAGTATCATAAACAAGTGGTTAAGGAATATGTAAATTGATATCAAATAATTGGAAAATATCATAGGCTCATTATTATCAAAACATCTATACACTTATTCATTTTCATTGATAAATTGTTAAAAGTATTATCAATTACTCATTTTCATTGATAAATTATTAAAAGTATTATGTATGTACATTATCATAGGCTCATTATTATCAAAACATCTCTACACTTACTCATTTTCATTGATAAATTGTTAAAAGTATTATCAATTACCTAATTTCATTGTCAAAAGATAAATATTGTTCAATATTATTGATAAATATTGAATAAAAGTGCATAAACAATGCAAAGGAAAAAAAATCTTGGTTATTTCAGATAACATGTGGTTATTAATTCCTTTCATAAGCACACATAATGGAAATTCTCAATAGTTGTAAACAATTGATATGCACAACTCAATGAACATAATGCATAGAAGTATTGACAAGCAAAGTACAATAAACATATCATATAGAAACATTATCATACAAGATATTGCAAAGATATGACATAGGAAAAGTAATTCCAAAACACGAAAATATGTCTATTGATGACTACAAGCACAATGCAATAAAAATTAAAATATAATTAGAGTCAATGAAAAAAATAATAGCATTTAAGGGAAAAATCAGAATTCTCTTAAATCCAATGTTTCACGGTTAAATGTCACAATCAACCCGTATTTTGCAATTATTATTATTATTATTATTTATTTATTTATTTTCAACTACAAAGACTAGCAATAAATCCCTAGTATATTCTATTAGAATATTACACACAACATTAAACATAATGACAAACTCCTAAGAAATCTGTAAAGAGCCCTTACAACAAATATAATCACAAATTTCTTAAACCAATAAATTTACCTGTTATCCCTTCAAGTCCTGTTCAATTTCTCATACACAATATCCTGAACATCCATTTTATAAAAACTCATTAAATCCCTCAATGCTCGTTTCAACTACTCAATGCTAAATCGATGATACCATATACTGCAACCTAGGTGAAATCCTCACAAATTTGATGAACATTCGCATCCAAGAAATTGAAATGCACCTAAATAGAAAATGTGACAGTTTTGTTATTTTATTAAATTAACGTTTATTAATTTGTGTCTAGAAGGAAAACATCTATCGATATTCTATTTGTCCTTAATACACCGTGCAATGGAAACTTCAATGTTTTTAACTACCAAAGTGCCAAGATGGCTATCTAAGTGCCAAGATGGCTTCTACATTTTCTTCTTCAAAGTGCATATGTTTCAAAATTGTTAAATGTTTTTTGATCAATATCATCACTCCATGTTTAATGTAATTTAATATGCACGTGAAACTTGCAAATTGTTCATTTTCCATGGATAGTGTCATATATGATTGCATTGCATCATAGTCACTGAGTATATCATTAATATATGCATGCAAATTACGCGTGTTTAGAGAAAGAATTGAGATGCACAATTCTTTTTATGTGAATTGATTGTCATATTCTAGATTCCATATTGCACTGCTTTGTATACGTTGCATTTCAATATCAACTTTTTTTTTGATCTTGAAATTATCCTTTGTTATAGAATTTAGCAAATACAATGATTCTGTGTTCCTCACATGAGATAATGTGTTTAGACTAGTCCATGCAATCATATTCTAGAAGGTTCAAATGCAACATTGTCCAGTGTCAAACCTTGTGATCTGTGTATTGTGTGGGCACATGCAAACTAAATTGGAAATTGCTTTCAAATATTCAAATGAAGTGTCCTTGCTATCATTGACATTTTCCTATTGTAAATATTGTTGGCATTGATTTCAAAGACAAGGGGAGACTACATATGTCCAAGATAAATATTGCAAGATGAAGATTGTTGGAAATATTGTTTTTGGATTTTTGATGCTCATTTTGGATACCCTGTCTTTGAAGGCCTTTTTACTACGAAGAACTAGCTCAAATGGGAGCATATGATATATGGTTGAAATTGTTATCCCGAGACCTTTCCAATAGTATATGGCATTCCCTCTAACTCTATAGGAATGAGGAGATATGAAAGGTTTTGTTAGGTTGACCCAATCAGTTTTAAAAGTTGACCCCATAAGTGAACGTAGAAACACTATAAATACATGATAGATGTGTGCATTTGAAGATCATCAATGAAAGAAGCGCAAGTACAAGTGCACAAAAGAGATATGAGGTGCACAAGAGGAGTTGGGGAATATTCTTGGGGTCTAAAGGTGCATAAGAAGAGTTTTCTTAGATTTTTAAGGGTGCACTATGAAGGACTAAGGTCTATGATGTTGCAAAGTGAGATGTTTTGAGGTTCTGATGCTCCAGTCTAGAATTATATTCTGGGAATGATGTTATGAGGGTTTCTAGGGCATGAAGGCTAAATCTGATTAGGGCTTGAAGCTATGTCTGGGGTATGAAGCAAGGCGAGGCACTGGAGAATGAAATTTAAGGGTATGA
The DNA here is from genome assembly GCA_032191745.1 of Picea mariana. Classification (NCBI taxonomy): domain Eukaryota; kingdom Viridiplantae; phylum Streptophyta; class Pinopsida; order Pinales; family Pinaceae; genus Picea; species Picea mariana. The sequence goes on from JASDQU010106038.1 coordinate 59,785, forward strand.
TGATGTTGTGAAATACATGAGGTATGAAGCATGTAGGTGGATTCAAAAGTACTATGTGCATGAATATATTAGATTGGTACCTATACAGGTCTTACTAAGTTGATTCTCATCTAAGGAGATTGGTGTCTCCAGTAGGTTGGTGCCTACACAATATCTTGCTGAGTTGGTGCTCAACTAAAGATATTTGTGTCTTTAGTAGGTTGGTTCCTAAGAGTTGTAACAAGATGTTGGTACCTACAAACATTTATAAATATATTTTTTGTGGTTTTATCCCATAAGGGTTTCCAAATTAAACTTTGTGTACAATGATTTGAGTTTACATGCATTTATTGTTTTAAAGTTAATGAATAATTGATGAATCTCATTTAAAGAAAAATGTATCTTATGTTGATTCACCCCCCTCTCAGTATAATTACAAGTTCAACAATTGGTATCATATTTGGTTCCTTAAAAAATATTCTAACCACTAGAAAGTAGATCTCGGGAGCACACATGGCCAGTTAAGAAGGTTTCTCCACAAACATGGCTTTGTTGTTGGACAGAAAAAACTATGCCTTCTGGAGAATAAGGATGCATATATATCTAATGGCCCTTGGGTTTGATATTTGGGAATCAGTCATGAATGGATAAACAACCCCAACAACTCCACCAACAAGTGCGGTTGGGAAGAAGCCTAGTGAAAATAATGTAAAATCCATCAATGCCATCTTGTGTGGTTTATTAGAATTAGAGTTTGCCAAGGTGATGCATTGCGGATCAAAAAAATAAATTTGGGACACGATTCAAGATATCTATGAAGGCGATGACAAGGTTAATAAGGAAAAGCTCCAAACTCATAGAAGCCATTTTGAGATCTTGAAAATGAAAGATGAAGAGAATCTTGCGTCCAATCTTCTCCGCGTTGATGAAATTGTCAACATCATCAGAGGACTTGGTGAAAATGTTGAAGAACTGATGATTGTACAAAAGGTGTTAAGGTCACTCCTCTTAATATTTGATGCCAAATTTTCCGCCATTGAACAAATGAAGGATCTTGAGTCATTAACAATGGATGCATTGCATGGGATTCTCACTACATATGAGATGAGGACAAAAAAAAAAAATCCAACATTGAAGGAAGCAACTTACAAAGCATCAAAGAAGACAAAAGGACACAAATCCTATGATTTTTCCAACCATGAATCATATACATAAGAAACACAATTCCTGAGAAATCTAAAAAGAGGATTTGAAAAATACAAAGGTAAGCTACCCTTCAAATGTTTAATTGTGGTAAAGTAGGACATTTTGCTGCTAAAATGTCCAAATGAAAAAAGGGAAGTCAGTGATGATGAAGACAATAATGATGAAGAGGAAAATAACAATAAAATAAAACAATCTAAACACAAAATAGGAAAATATACTATGAAGACGAGTTTTTACTCTAGAAATGATAGTAGCTCATCTGAATAAAATGATGGATATGTGTTTGATATTAACAAAGAAGAATTCCTCTTCATGACCATGGATAAAAAGTTTACTAATACAAAAAATGAAGACAATCATAAGGAAAAATCAAATTAAGAAGAAGACTACATTGATGGAGAAGTGAATCTTGAAGAAAAACTCATTAGTGCCTTAGAAGAAATAGACAAACACAGGGGAAAGAATAAAAAGAAAAAAAAAAAAACAATTGCAGAAATATGAAAAGAAGGATCATGATCTTGATGAAAAAGAAAAACAATTATCATCTTGAAGACTCAAATAGAAGAGACAAAAATGATAGAAGAAGTGGAGAGAATATAGCTAAAAGAAAAGGAATTAAATTGCCAGAAGCTAGAGGTTGAAACCATTTCCTTAAGGAAGGAACTAGAAAAAACAACTGATCGATTGAGTAGAAGCTTGAAGTTTGGAAAAAGTACTGAAATATTATATGATATTCTCAATTACCAAAGGTCACTATTCATTAAGACAGGTTTAACATAGTTACTGACTTAACGAGAATTGTGACCTCAAAATGAGAACTCTAGCCCTTAAAACCCATACTTTTGTTTAAAAAACATGAAAATCAACCCCCAAATCAAAAAGTGGTGCTACAGGTAGCACCATTTTTTCTAACGGGGTCAAAATTACAATGTTTTTCAAGCATGACCTTCAAAAATCATACAATATCTTAGAAAAACCTTAAAATCAATACCCAAATCAAAAGGTGGTGCTACTAGTAGCACCATTTTTTCTAACGGGGTCAAAATTACAACATTTTTCAAGCATGGCCTTCAAAAATCATACAGTAGCTCAAACAAACCTTAAAATCAACACCTAAATAAGAAAATGACATCATCTAAAGAAGCATGTTTTTTTTCTAAACATTAAAATTATTGTTAATTACGAACTAATTGAAACTATGGTCTTGACAACAAATCCTTATGCAAATAAAAAACCCAAAAATTGGATCCTAAATGGTCATTTGAAAATTTATTTACTAACTTTTTTTTTTAATTTACATTAAAAAACAAATAAAGAGAAAGGAGAAAATCTTCACAGTGTATATTTTTTTAAATGAAGAAAAAACACATCAAAATAAATATATTCAACCGCCCCCTCT